>BFEA01000013.1:6367829-6378983 GCA_003427395.1 Chara braunii
GTGTGTGTGTGTGTGTGTGTGTGTGAGAGAGAGAGAGAGACAGAGCCTATAACTCTCCAACCTCGGCCAACAGCCAAGTCTCCAGCCCCGCGGCTCGCCGCACGCTACTTGGATCGATAGAACGAGCAAATAAAAAAGTGGCAGTTTATATTTCCCCGTTTCAGCAGAAGATTCATTCCGATTTTGCTCATGTGGAATGTGTGTGTGTGAGACGTTCATGATGAGAGAGAGAGAGAGAAAGAGAGAGAGAGAGGAATGTGTGTATGTGAGACGTTCATGATGAGAGAGAGAGAGAGAGAGAGAGAGGGTAGGGGGATGTGGCCGCCGACCACGACGAGAGAGAGAGAGAGAGAGAGAGAGAGAGAGAGAGAGAGAGAGAGAGAGAGAGAGAGAGAGAGAGAGAGAGAGACAAGGTATCAGCGAGTGTTGTTGTGCGCCACGGCAGGGGTCCACTTGTTTAAAAAAAAAGAAAAATCAAACGAAAAATGGAAGAATGATGGAGGGCAGTGCCACGTTGAGGGGTGGGAGTAATGAAAAAGGAGGGAGGAGGAGGGAGGAGGAGGGATGGAGGAATGACGAGGGAGGAGGGAGGGATGGAAATTGACAAGGGAGGAGGGAGGAGCGATGGAGGAATGACAAGGGAGGAGGGAGGAGGGATGGAGGAGTGACGAGGGTAGTGCCATGTGGAAGGCGTGACTTTATAGCGAGGAAGGGTGGGGGGTGTGCTGCTATTTTGAATACATGAAAAAAAAAGATAGAAGGGACTGTGGGGTGGCTAGATGTGTGGGAGCTGCCCCTACCTGGATTAGGGCTTGTAGGGTCATTCATACCCTATCCACATCCGAAAGTGATTGGTTAGGGTGGCGAGACAGAGGGGGAGTTAGTTTCATGTGATTTGATTTGAGGGGGAAGAAAGTGAGAGGTGACTTACACCTGGACAATAAGTGTAAGGACGACCTGGAGCGACTACTTGGCTTCTCTTCAACTGGGTGAACTTGGAGACGGAGTAGCTATGGCTGCACTGCATGACTACAAGTTGCTGATTGCTTCTGAACATCAACATGGGATGCAGCAGTGTACTTGGGTGTAGAGTAGACCCTCCCAGTAGTAGGTAACTAAGAGAAGAGGTAGATTGGGGGGAGGGGAGTTGTGTTCCAACTCCAGCCCGCACAGATAAGTGTCGCGTAACAGGGGGATGCTTTTGGTTGGTTGAGTGCATGGCGTTGCATTCTCCTACTCTTGGCTGATGTGGCTGCGTTTGTGGACTACTCACTCACCAGTGGGATGAATGTGGAGTATCTCAATTCGCAACGCTTATTTCTTCAATGGTGCTTTCATACTACATTCTGATTCTGGTTGTAGTTGAGTAGAGTGCATCTGTAGTTATCCTTCTCTTTCAATTACTCCAGGCTAGGATAAGCATTATCAAGTTATTTTTCTTCTGGAGGAAAAGCTCTTTCCTATTATAGGAAGGAGGGGGGGGGGGTTGCCAGCCCACGTGGGGGCATGCGTGCTCAGTGGGACCCAATATCGGTAAGGAGAGAACTTGAGTGCCACCAATCCTCGTGCCGCTTACGCAATCCCTTGACACATTGGAAGGTTAGTCGTCCTGGGATGTGCCATTCCCTTCCGAGTGGATCTTGTGTTCCTTGAAATTCACAAATGTTCACGACTTCTGCGGAAGTGGCCCACTTAAGCCTTATACCCGAGCTTCAGAACAGTAACCCCAAAGAATGCCTGTCTCAATAGATCTGTGTCGCTTCGGGTCCCCCCAATCAACACACGGCCCCTGGCAGTTAATAAGGGTGACAAATACCTGGACCGATATTGTCACTTGAGTACAGTGCCGCTCGGAACGGACATCACAGACCTGGCTTTCTTTCGCTAGAGGGCCGTCACATCAGTCTGAAACCCCACACATGATCGTCATCATTCCCCTTCTTCCCTCTATTTCTGCCCAACATTTACCCTCAGTCGATGAAGAACATCAACAGTCAACTTAGGCAATGCCTTGGCTGATTTCTTCGATTCTCTTGGCACTCATATCTCTGAGATTTACTGACGGCTCGTAGTTAGCGCCCATTAAACGACACATACAACCTGATTGACTGTACCAGGGGGAGCCCGGACCGTCAGCTACGAGGATGGAGCGTGATTAAAACGGGATAGGCATCTGAAATGGCATTCACACCCTGACTAGAGATCGCCCCCCCTTTTTGAATCGCTGCGCTTCGTTTGCACGAGCTCTCTGTATGAGAGCGCCCAATCAGGCTCTTCCACAGTAGCAGTCTTGAGCGCAGAGCGTGCCAGACGTGCGAAAAGATGCTCAATCAAAATCGCTCTGCAGGTCTCATGCCAACTCTCACACGGACCCCACTCCTGCTCGTTTTGCCCACATCTAGTCCTGAATGTTGTCTTGTACTGATCATCAGGGTGGACCTCTATCTGATGATAGCTTGACTTTAGATCTATCTTCGAGAAATACTTGCAGCCCTGCACCCGATCTAACAAACCATCTATACGGGGCAGTGGTTCTGCATTCTTTACTGTGACGGCATTAAGACCTCTAGTCTATGCACATTCGAAGCTCTCCCTCCTTGGGGACAAACAGAACAGGTGCTCCAAACGGAGATGAACTGGGCCTAATCCAGCCCTTTTCGAGGAGCTCATCTAGCTGCTTACGTAACTCCTCTAACTCCCTTGGAGCCATTTTTGTACATGGCTCCCTTAGGGGTCCTACTGCAAGGCGCTATCTCAATGCGATGCTGAATAGGCCGCGACATTACTCCTGTAGCCGTCTCAGACAAGTCTGCATACTCCAACAACTTGGCAATAGTTGGGTTAGTGGGTTCCTCTTCCTTAGGCGCAGTGACGGCCCTCACATAGGCTATAAATACCTATTCCTCTAATTGCTCTTTCTTCACTAAGCGCGCGAACGAGGCAGCACTGAGGCAGCAATGTGCCAAAGCGTTGTCTACTCCTGACACATGAAACAGGCGAGCAGTCTTTTAGCATTGTCTAATCCTCGACTCGCATAGTGCGATTGTTTGCGGGGATACTAACTATAGGGTCTTTTAGCTTTTGGACTTTGTTCAACTTTAGCTTCTGCAACAACTTTCTACTGATATAACTGCGAATGGCCCCACTGTCTATAAGGGCCCCTACTCTGCCTCTAAAGACTTCTACATCTACTAGAACTAGTTGTCCTTTACCATCTTTCTTCATTTTGGCCCAGGCTGGCATCCTCTCCTTCAACTCCTCTGCCAGACCTGTGAGGGAAGTGCCTAGAGTGACTCTAACACAAGCAGTCTCTAGACAACTATCTAGGCACTGGCCAGCAACCTCTGCCAAAGACACATGCGGGTTAGGAGTTTCTCTGTGGTGCGCGCACTCTTCTCCACATGGTCTAGGGGTAAGGGCAGTTGCGACCCCTACCGACAGTTGCCTTTTACTGCATGTGCCGCATTCCGGGCCTCTCTATATTTGGGGCAGTATTCAATAATGTGCCCCGGATCACCGCAATAGATGCACTGATCCTGGTCTATCCTCCTCCGCCATACTGTCTATTCTAGGCCCAGATCTTCCCAGGGCCTGCCTTGTGGCAAGCCAAGGTGCCATCCACCCCTCCTGGGAGGTGATCGGTTAAAACGAGAGTGGTTTTGTGGGGCACCTTTACGCCTGGCTCCCTCTTGGCGGTTTCCCCTGCCGCCAACCCCCTGATCGCTCTGTCCTCGACCACCAGAGGCCCGGCCCCCTTGGCCTCGGTCTCCTCCTCTTCCTTGCGACCTCCCCCCAACCGCGACAACATCGTAAGCCCTCCCCTGACCATCGTTATTGTCGTCCTCCTCTAGGGCCCACTCTATTTGATCAAATGGGACCTCTTCCATACCACCCTCATCTAAAGTCAGGATCAAGTGATCCTTGGCCTTGACTTGGCCAGAGATGGTACGGTCCTTCCATTTTTGGCCCTTGTCCAGATCCTTGTGCCAAAAGGTGGTAGCTGGCATGGACTGGGCCTCGAAAGCCACTACTTCCCTCCTCGAGGTATCGTAGGTCATAGTGGGCTCCTTGCTTTTCTCAAAGAAGTGTTCTCGCAAGGGCTTGGGAATGGCACATTAAAACAGTTGGACCAACTGGGTCTTAGCGACCCCATGACTAGGGACAACTACCAACTCATCCATTACTCCCTTGAGTGCCCCGGCACTCTTCCATGGGCACGAGTGAATGGTCTGGAGTTTGTCAGAGGCCCTAATCCCTCGAGTGGCATCGGCAAATCTCTCACGCAACAACTTGCAGAATTCATTCAAGGGGGTAATCATGAAATAAGCGACCATATCATTTTCGCACTTAGCTGCGTGGGCGAGCGATCCGGTGAAGCTCGCTGCTTCGTCCTTGAGGGCATGGAAAGCGATTAGGACTTGCTCCTCAGGCAAGATCTTCTGGAGGTGAACATAAGAATTGATGTTCGCCTCCCAGTTGTCAAAGTTTTCTCCCTTCTTCCCACTGTAGGAATCAAGGAACTTGAGTTTGACTGGGTCTCTATGGGGACGTGCTTCCTCCTCCTTTGGAGCTATCAACTTGGCACCCTCTATGGCGTCTGTGCAAAATCGCTTTGTGCTTTCCATCCTCGCCTTCACCTCTGTGCCCACGTGCATCATCATCTCACGTGCGAATTCCCTAAAGTTTAAACGTATGGATCGCAAAGTTACGTCTTGGCTCCTCGCAAATTGAAACTGTTCTTCCTGAGCCTTAGCCAGGAGTTCTATATTCCTCGCCATGACTTCCATCTTCCCCTGGAAATATGCCTCTGCCTCCCTCTGCGCTCTTTTTTCCTTCACAGCCTCCAACTCTTTCGCCACCTTACTCCTCCATCTGTTTTTTCTTTTACCTGGTCAGACGCAACTTCCACTCCAACTTCTTTTCCTCTTCAATTTCCTGGCGACGTAGAGGGTCTTCTTCTGCCTCCCATTCTCTCACTACTGCTTCCTGTTCTGCACTCGGTACATACAACATGGCCTCCTCTTCCTCTCCCAGGGATAGATTAGCGACCCACTCAGATACCTTCTTCTCCAACCAAGGGTCCTCCTTCTTCGTGCCACTGGACTCCCCTCTCTCTCTTGTGACCTTTCTGATCAAGGGGACTTCCTGTACCTCTTTTTTTTCTTTTTCTTTTTCTTCTTCTTCTTCTTCCACCGCTTTCAACTTTTCCTCTTCTTCCTTTTTCAACTTCTCCAATTCTTCCTCCAACTTTTTCTTCTTCGTCGCCTGCTCCTCCAGTAAGGCCAACTTCTTGGCCTGCTTCACCACCTCCCTCTTCTCTTTCTTGGCCTTCTGCTCAGCCAGAATCTTTGCGGCCTCCTCCTCCTGCTCCTTCATGTAGGGAGTGGTGCTACTACCACCCCTTGTCTCAACTCTACATGTGAAGGTATTCCAGAAGCCTAAAGGGAAAAGCAGACGCCAAAGGGTCCCCCAGAGGGAGAACCCCCCGAGCAAGCCGTACATGGAGTAGTCATCCTTGGTGTCAGGTGCACGACAAAAACTGTCCCACTCCTCACCACTTAGACCTACCCACTTGACTGACTAACTGGCTGTCTAAGGACTACAGGATCCGTGTAGGACCCTGTCAACTATGGTCCGAAGCCTAGACCTACTACTAAGCTGTCACTACAAGACTTCAATGTTAAGCAGGAGGCATTTAAGGAGAAACCCCATAAATCCTCAAGAATTCCTTAACGTCACAGACAGGACAACGCGATCAGCAAGTCCTCTCAAGACTTAGACACCTGGTTGTGCAGCCCACAACTCCGATTTTGGGCCTACCATGCCACACTGAGCAGCCTGCCGGTCTGTACTGGTCCTTGGGAGAGTTTGACCTCCGGGTCAGTCAATCGTCAGAGATGGACTTGAGCCCTACTCAGCCCGTGTGGGTTTGGTCAACACATCTCTACGACCTCATGCACAGAGTTCCTATCACCTGAACAGAAGAGACTCAATGCAGAAAGAAGAGACAGACAGACTCAGCAAGTACCATGGGGTGAGTGCACATCCATAGGGCGAGGAGATAGGTTGAAGGTTTTGGCGAGAGTATACCAACTCCAACTTGGTCAAATTCATGGTCAACAGCTCCGATCAACGCTGGTCAACGTTGGTCAACTTCCCGATCAACGCCTTGGTAAACATCGATCAACGCCTCACCCAACACTTTGGTCAGCCCCAATCAACTCCTCGGTCAACGCCTCGATCAACCCTTGTCAACTCCTCGGTCAACGCTTCAGTCAACCCTGGTCAACTCCCAAGTTAACACCTTGGTCAACGCTCACCTCGGCTAAGGCTGCCGACCCCTTTCTTTCTCACCAACCTTCGATTTTCTCCTTCTCCCTCCTTCCTTCTCACTTCTTTCTTCCTTCACCTCGACTATGTCTTCTCTCTCCTTCTTCGTCCCTCCTTTCTCTTCCTTGACTATGGCTTCTCTCTCCTCTTCGCCTATCCCTCCTTCACTCGATCTTCTTTCTTCTTCGTCCACTCCCTGTCCGAGCTTAGCGGCTATGGCCGCCACCTCCTTCCTTGGACCGCACAACCAATCTTGTATCGTACCTCTCTCTCTCTCTCTCTCTCTCTCTCTCTCTCTCTCTCTCTCTCTCTCTCTCTCTCTCTCTCTCTCTGTCTCTCTCTCTCTCTCCTCGTCGTTGTCTTTTGAAGGTGCGCGATGTCTCCTTCCAGCGGCACAGCTATGGCGGATCTCTCTTCCTCGATGACACGTCTTCTGCTATGCCGCACTGCTGACGACGATGGCGCGTGGAACAGCGGGAACCAGCTCCGATACCAATGTAACCAGACTCGTCTTCTTCTCACTTCGCATGCATGCAAACAGATGGCAAACCATACTGGCGCCCACACAAAGCTCAAAGATATTCAAGTCGAGAACACAATTCGGATACAAACTCGCTTCAATTGGCTATGGCGCCCGAGCACCTACACTTCACTTCCCCAACTCTGTATTCACAACGACTGTTCACACGCACTCAACTCTGGATCTCCCTCGATATCCCACGCACGTTCACTCTACATCACACACACACACACACATAGACCCACACTACTACCTATCGCTAGCTATGGCAGCTATGGCCGTCGGCTACCACTGACTACAAGCAGCAATGGTTGCTCTATCTCCTCCTCAGGCCACTTCAACTTCGGGCATCTGCAGACCACCTAAGACGCTAGGGCAGCGCTTCCGCATGGCTCACGCAGAATGAATGAATGAATGGACGCTGCCTCTTGATTTATACTTTTGTAGGTCGCTGGTCTGCCCTTTCCACCGGGCCTGTGGTGCACACAGTCCCACATGGTACTTGCTGACTAGACTAAGTGCGACTGGGACTGGGTACCGCTGACTCGACAAAGTTGGTCTCCTACTTACCCGCTTGCCTCTGGCCTAACGTGTGAACTCTCGAAAGGCCACTTCCCGGACCTTCCGGAAGTATGTGGACTTGGCCTTTCGGAACCTTGACCTTTCAGAGTTGCAACAACTATGACCCCTACACAGGTATGACCCCTACTCGACAGATCTACGGTTCAAGACCCGACAGCTACGAGGACCTATGACAGACAACATTCAACTACCAAAACACAGGTCACGGGTTCAAAACACACAAGGGTCGACTTGGTACTATACACGGGTAAGGTAAGGTCTAGGGATCGAGCCCTGGGATCTGCAGTTACCGCAAAGGTGAAAACCGTTTCATTTCCCTTTCCTTCCCATCATCTAGCTATGTCGATCAGGCCACCCGGAGATGGCGGGTCCCGCATCGCCAACATATTTCCTCCGTGGAGTTGAGGTAGAGCTGCCACTCAGGCTTCTCACTCACGGCGGCAGTAGGGAGACACTAGGTGGGCCGAAACAGCACTGATCACTGCTGGACAGGCCGATGAGCGAGCAGTAACGCAGCGCAGCCAGACCAACCCCCTCATTTCTTTGGGATGATTACTATCTACTTAGTTGCTGGAAAGGACTTGGAGCAAAAGAATAGAGATGGCTTTGAATTAGACAAAAATTTTAGTGTTATGATCCTGGGTATTCCGAAGTGCAATACACAAGGAAAGACGATGCAATTGCAAATGAGATGAAAGAACTTGGAAAGAGAAAGAGACAAAGTAAGAAGAAGAAAGAAGAAAGAAAGAAGAAGATGGACACCAGCAAAAGACCAATAACAAATCCCCCTTCTCTCGCCACTCACTCCATCCTCCTTATCCCCCCAATCTTTTTCCTGCAATAAACTAGGCTCGAAATCTGGATGAGTCAAGGGCAGGGTTGTAACTCTTGGTCAAAAGGCCAAAAAGAGGCCTCAAAAGTCGCGTCCTGAGTCCCTTAGAGATCTGTGGAAGTCCCTAGGGTCGAAGGGTACTAGGCCCTGAGTGAAAAGCTGCGTCCAGTACCCCCACTAGGTACAGTTGACTCTTGGAAGATCAAGAGTCAGACCCTGGACAGGAATTGCAGGCCCAAAGTCAAAGTCTCCCACTAAGTCGACCACGGCCGTAGATCAGATGCACATCAAAGGTCGTCTGCAGGTTTCCAGAAGATTTTAGTTCCATCGGGGACACGACACATCTGGGACAGCATCCGGCCCGTTGATTTCAAGAAAATCTCGTTGACATGGTCCAAGAAGGAGGTCTGACCGAGGGGAGGCTCATTCTGCTTTGCACTGGCTTGTGGCCAAGTTGCTGAACGGGACGCTGGTGTTGGGAGATGCTGGCGCCAGATGCTGCTGGAGGCGCCAGCCTAGTTGAGGATATCCTCGAGCGGCCATAGCTGCCATAGCCATAGCTGGAGGCAATGAGGTTGGGCGAGGAGTAGGAGGATCCAAGCTGTGAGACTGATGAGAGGTTTGAAGCGAAGCTTACCAGGACTTGCCTGGTGACAATGTGATCGATCTGCTGCTGGTCTCCACGAAGGTGAGGAAGGACAGTGCCATCCTCCATAGCTTGGTGTTGACTGTGGAAGGAGGATGGGCGCTCTGTTGAGATCTTCACGGTGACTATGTCAGTGGACGTCAGAGGAGAGCATGCATTGCTGAGGTGGAGATAGGGGAGAAGTCCGAAGAGGAAGTGGGATCTGGAGAGCAACATAGATGTACTATTGCTTTTTTGACGTAATTCTTCTCCTCCTCCTCTATGTCTCTTCTCTCCTCCATCTATTCTTCAATGCTCTTCGATGATGGTTCACCGCTGATGACATGTGCAATCAATGATGACATGGGCTTGCAATTATTTGGTGACTTCATGTTGACCGCTGGGTTCAGATGTATGTGTCAATACTGATTGGCTTCTCAACAAGACTGGGTCTCCGCTTACCTCACTGCTGCTGATGACATTCAATGCTGATGGTGATGCCGACATGGCACTGACGTGCTACAGTGATGCGCTGCAGTGGCACGCTACAGTGATGTGCAACAGTGGCGCGCTACAGTGACACGCTACAGTGTCATGCCATTTTGACGAAGTGAACAGAAAGGTGATGAGCGGCGAGACACTTGACTTGCCACGTGGAAGAAGAGAAGTGCTGACGTGGCAGAGGGAGAGTTGACGTGGCAGAGGAGGGAGATTGTAGAGTGGGACATCCCAAGGAGGAGATGCACTGACCTGGCACTGATATCAGCACCAAGGTCGGAGATGGTTGCTGATGTGGCATTACTTAATGCTGAAGTGGCACCTCCATGTTGATTGCATGGCACCTGTTACTGACACAGCATGCATATGCCAATGCTGACATGGAGTTTGCCCACTGTTGACGTGGCATTGGAGGAAGGCTTGACGTGAGATACCCTTGCGTGCAGTGTGATCAGGCCAGCGGTACAGTCAGAACTGTAGTGCCAATGCCAGATTGCATGCCTGGTATGGATGCACATTGCTGAAAGAGACACCTGGACAAGCCAGTAGATGATAATCTTTAATTTTACCTATTGAAAGGCAATCAAAGATGATGAAAGCAAGTGAAGATAAGTCACTTTCACCCTGATTGTCCTGAAATGCTGCTGGGATCTAGATGCTGACATGGACTTACCTTTGTGTGTGAGTCCTGATCAGCCGTGGTTTAGGTCCTGCCATGCAGTCTCTCAAGTCATAGTCATTGTCAGTTGTGATCATTATTGGAAAACTGGAAATTGATTTAAGGAAAAGAAATAGAAAATTCATCACTTTGATTTTGCATTCCTTCGTGAATTTTTATTTCTTCATTTTTCTAAGTTTTCTTCAAAATTAAAGAAACGCTGGTGCTTGAGACCGTGGAATTGGCTGTTGATTATTTTGGTTCGATTATGCAGCATACTCGGCACCAGAAATGGGTTTTTTTCTGGAATTCCTTGTGTGCATCCATTCTGACCAGATACCTTGCCCTCTTCTTCTATCCTATTTCTGTTTTTCTGTTCTCGGATGAAGAAACCATCAGAACCAGAGGAGAGATTGATGAAAGGAAGAAGAGACAGACAGACCCTCCTCAAAGTACATTCTGAAATATGATGCAGGTCCCGAAGCTGAGAGGCATGTTCTGAGCCAAGTTGATTTGCAGACACCTGAGCAGCAGCTGGAACAGGCTGGAACGGGAGTAGACACCATGACCACCAGCAGCGAGCTGATGCAGGCCGTGTGTTGCATACCGTATAGGTGCAGACCAGAACAAGAACCGACCCTTCAATACGAAGTATAACATAGCACAGCGGAAGACTTAGATACCAATGATCCAAACAATCAATATTGCAATGCAGCCCCGAACATACATCATCATCATCATCATGGTGTGAAGGGGTCTGGCACTTCACACAAGAAGACTGCGCCAGCCCCAAC
This sequence comes from Chara braunii, assembly GCA_003427395.1. Lineage (NCBI taxonomy): Eukaryota > Viridiplantae > Streptophyta > Charophyceae > Charales > Characeae > Chara > Chara braunii. The sequence continues at coordinate 6,378,669 of BFEA01000013.1, forward strand.
CATACACAGACGAAGGAGGTGGGGTTAGACGAAGAAGAAGGGAAGATGGGAATGTCGTCAACACCAAGTGTTCAGCACAGGCCCAAATAGTCCCTCGTCAACATGTCTGAATCCAAATGTCGAGTCTGGATCCAATGTCGTCAAGTCTCATGTCACAACTCTCTCTCTCTCTGTAGTAGTCCGCTGATAATGAGAAGTCAGGTGGTGAGAGGGGAAGAAGAGATGGTGGACTTAGAAGAAGAGGACGAAGAACTCTCTCTCTCTCTCTCTCTCTCTCTCTCTCTCTCTCTCTCTCTCTCTCTCTCTCTCTCTCTC
>BFEA01000013.1:6420383-6432880 GCA_003427395.1 Chara braunii
TTTTTTTCACACGACCGGGTGACCCGGTCGTCGGACCTGCCCTCCACCTCTCCTTCATCTCCCCTTCCATATCCACCAGAACGTTCATGGTTCTGTACATCACTTTTGTGATGACCTGGTGTGGGTTGACCAACTTCCGTTGTAAGTTGATCGGGGCCCACTCCCACACAGAGGGGTCCCAAGGTAATTGGAGGGGGTGTAAGTCGGCCTTAAAAAACCTATAAACTGGCACACGGCCCTGATTTTGATCCTTCAAGACAACCACCGACCTCATATTTTGTTGATGCACCCATCCGTCCCGATAGGGGCATCTTTTCATTGGCGTCCCTATCGCTGAATCGGTTTGGTCCACCTCCTATCCTTTGGCCTGCAACCATTCCTACCCGACCCGATGTTGCAGTTGAAATAGTGTCCTAGACGGATCCTCAGTGGTGAGGGTTACCCATTCTCCTCATGTCCTCTTATTCTCCTGGAGCTTATGCAGCCAGCTCCCCGGAATAGCCTCTCGCAGTTGCGTTTGCCTACCGCTTTTGTCAGGTTGGCTCCTCAACTTGTCTTCCATCTGTCTATCCTCCATCCACCTGCCTTCACTTTGATCCCAAATATCCGCCACTCTATAGACCCCACATCGCTCCCATTGTCAACCGAGAGCATGCGATCTTCGCTGCCAAGGGAACGGTTGGCCATTTCTGTGGACGAACCTGTTGCCAAATAGTGACTGCCCAGGATCTGCGTTACTGTCCTTTGTGGTTTTTGTCTCAGTGTTGAGTTTCGCCACTTTCCTAGGGCTGGAGTCCAGAGGGTCGCCCGGGTCAGTCCCATCTATAGTTGTTGATGCAAGCGCGCAATCTTGACGTCCGCCGGGTCCACCTTCAGTGTTTGAGCCATGCTGCCCAACGTCATCACCTTCCAAGAAGCATCATCTCGTTCTAGCAACAACCATATGATTGTTCGCATTTGTAATGCCTTTGCTTGTAGGTGCGGGTCGAGCAGTCCCAATCCCCCAGCCTTCCGGGGTTGGATAAGTTTTTCCCATCACATCTGGCAAATCAGCTGCGGAGCATAGCATATGGATAAGTTTTTCCCATCGCATCTGGCAAATCAGCTGCGTAGCGTAGCGTATGGGTCATTCTTCCATAGGTCTCTCCTCACTGTCCTCTTGTAGTCTCTCCACGCCTTTTTTCCGGGATTTGACACCGGGTCATGTACCACAATGTTGAGGACACTGTGTTGTTGGCGACCAACACCCTGTCTATCACCCCTATATCAGCTTCTTTTGCCCACCGATGCATTTTACGTAGAGCCTCTGTTTACAGCCCCTCCATCTCATCCCCGCCCGTCATTGTTGATACCAGGTTTATCCACAGGTACCTCATGTTTTCTCATGGATTCGTTATCTGCATCCCTTGGAAAAGGGAGCAGTTTGCGCCATGTGGCAGGACAACTGTCGATTTACTCCAGTTCACCTTTGCTCCCGCGATAAACAAAGCTGACCACTGTTTCCCTTAGTGCACTACACTCTCTGTTGTGTAATTGGTCGCTGTTGCTGTATCATCCGCGAAACCATTTGACTTAACTTGCAACTGTTCCGGCAGCCGGTGTCCAACAATCCTTCCATCTCCCCTAATCGTTTCATGGAGGTGTTCAACATATAATACATATAAGGCCGGGGAGAGTGAACAACCTTGACACATTGATCGTGTTATATTCAGTCTCCGTGAGCGGAAACCGTTGATCTGCATGGTCGTCGTTGCTGATGCTAAGATTCTTGCAATCGCCCCTTTGAACACCGGACCCACTCCTCTCTCCTCTAGTCCTTGCAGCAGGAATGCCCATCTGACCCTATCATATGCTTTTTCGAAGTCGACCAGCATCATAGCCAGCGGGGGATCCATTGTCCTTGCCTCCTGCACAATTTCAAACGTCAGTATCACAATGGACAAAATTTGTCTCCTTGCCACAAAGTCGGTTTGTGTGGCATGCACGAGGGACGGTAGGACCTTATGGGGAATGGTATATCTATTGATGTATTTATTGAATAATTTAAAGCCTTGCATATTGAATAATGTTACAAAAAAAGTTAGAAAGCAAGACATACCATTGTATGGGGACAAGTGTTAAATCGGTTGTCTCTAGTTGTAGGTCCTTCCCTTCCCGAAGGACAATGCTTTATGATAATTGACTGTAGTCTTACAATAGCAACAAACAGGAAAGTCAAGAAAAACGATGACGCATACTAAGAGAGCATTTTTTTTGTTGATCTATGCCCTACAATATTAATGAAGGCCTTAGCGAATCATTGTGGTTGATGATTATTGAACTAGGTTGTATGAGGTTTTGGTTGTCCCCATCGTCAATAAAATAATCAGGAGTTAGTTAATCCTCCCAATAGAAGGTAATTAATATTGATCTCCTTACACACAACTATTTTTTGTTTTATAAAACAGATACTATACCCGATTTTGAATAAGTGCAACTCTCCGCCAATACAATCTCACCCACAAAAACAAAATAGACCCACTCTTAGGGGTTACACGTATCACCTTCACTGATTGATTAAAAAAAAAAATCACCCTTCAACAAAAATTATTGGAAAGCAGAGACAAAAAAAATGCACAACTGCTTGGCCTAAACATATGTCACTTAGTTGATTTGTATTTTTGAACCTCGTATGACCTATCTCTTTCACCAATAACTTCATTCCACTGTACACAATTAGATCGACGACTAAAAAAAACTGACAACTTTTAAATGAATAAATTGTATGGCACCTCTCGTAAAAACAGATGATTTAAGATTTGTGACATACAAATCTTCGTATCAGTAACATGGGGTCAAAGCCTAACTCTAAAGCATAAAGAGAAATATGGATTGTTGCAAAGCGCTATTGCATAGTTAGAAAATGCAGATCAGGCAGAAGAGAACATTTGCAAAAGTGAGCGAAAATTGAGTTAAAAAACTTTATTTAATCTCGTTTTCTCATATTTGTTTTAGGTTTGCATGAGTGTACGTTTTAACATGCTTAAGACAAAATGAGTTTTGATTTTTTTTTTAACTAATGTTTGGTCGTATTTATTTATTTGTAAGCAACGACAGTCGAAAAAAAGGTTTAAAAACATCATTGGATTCTACTTGCTCATGTTTATTTTAAGTTTGCAAGGATCTGAGTTTTTAGGGATTGACGACAAACCTTTCCTACCTCAGAAGCGGTTGTTTTTATTTATTTTTTAACAAAGTGAGGATAAGAACCGAGTCAAGGAACGTTTTCGGGTCTTATTTAACTAAATTTTATTTTATGATTGTTTAAAGTGAATATTTTTATAATACGAAAATGTGAATGACTCATTTAGTCAAACTATCAATTATCCTATGATACCTTTAATGATTGTAGACTGAAGGTATGTAGCATGCATCGCCGCTAATTTTGAGTTTTAAAAATTTTACAAGGTTGAACTTTGTTGTGTGCCTTTTGTGTTTAGGTTTGACTAACGTAAAATTGAAATATATGTTTAAGACTTTATGAGTCAAATTTTGGTCTATCTATTTATACTTGCCAACCCAGAGTTAGGTTTACGTTTGGAGATATTTTTTGGTTTTACCAATCGCTTTTGGGAAAAAATTTAGATTCTACGACAATACTAGGGGTTGCACTATTCCGTAGCTTCACTTAAAATGGATATAATTTGAAAATATGTGTTATGTGGCGTGAAAATAAATCTCGTTGGTTGTAGAAGACGAGCGCACGAGTCTAACCATTTTAAAGTTTAAGGGATAAACAATCCTCAAGCTGAACTCAAGACTAAACCTCTTACCCTGTCTCTAAAGCAAAAAGTCTCCATAGTAGGTACGTTCATAAATTGTTAGTGAGTAATGAAAGTTGTAGGGTACTACTAGCCTTGGCGCTCCCTTAGGATATAAGAGAGGTAGTTTAAAGAGTAAGCAATAGAAAAATCCCTTGAAAGATGAAAAAGTTAGCCTATACGACACAATCGAGTTGTTCAATAGATATCCAAGATAGGGTGGTTAAAAAAGAATTTATGAATAAAGTGAGCAGAAAATTAAAAATGTATTATATGTGTATATGCTAAAGGTCGTTCGACTGCCAACACCTTTCTTATTCTCGAACAGGGTCATGTTGATCTTCTCTTCAAACTCGATAAGTGCGAAAATGTACAAATCTCATATGACGAGGGTCCTCACTCCAACACACCGCTCTAAGCAGAAAAGACAAAAATCGTGACACTATATATTTTTTTTCCCTTTTTTTTTTTAAGACACTTATGAGATTAAAAAAAAACAACGTCACGACTTTTGTATTTTGTGTTTAGAGTGGGGTGTTAGAGCGAGGACGCTTGTCCTATAAGATTTGCAAATTACCTCATTATGCGAGTTTTAAAATAACTAAAATAAAAATGGATTTTTCTTTAGAACACGTAACAATGCATCAACATGATTGTGTTCGGGAATCCTCCAACATGCACAATCTGTAACGAACCATGCTCATAAAAATATTTGTAGTTTTTTGTCATCATCTAAAATGTCTTAGTTTTGTCAAATATAATTGGAGATACAACAAGCGAATACCATACAACATAATTGGCAACAAGTAAAATAAGCAATAACCTTCTTAAATCATTTTGTAAAATTATTGTAGTTGTTACAAAAACAAATGTTATAGCTTTCACAAAAGTAATAACAATTAAAGTCTTTCGCCGCGTAGCACGGTGAATGTGTCGGTGCCCCTTCACGTTCGTGCGAACAACTCGTGAACATATTCAGGCAAGCATAATTTTTTTTTTTCGGTAAAATGTACATGTATATTGTTTCGTTTTTTTATTTTTTACTCATGATTGGCTACGAATTTGAACATGATTCCAAGGCAAACGTTGTTTGTATTGGTATTCTACATAAAATATATTTTTTTCAGATTTTTTTGAGAACCTTGTTTTTTATAAATATTTTTTATGTTCGCGGTCGGAGGTTTTTAAGCACTTGTTTGCATTCGGGCGAACATGTTCGTGTTCGCCTCCGAACGCGAACACGGTGCTACGTAGGTCTTAAATATGTTTTCAAAATGTTACATAAACTTGGACCGAATAATTAAAGGGTGTCTGTCTATAAAGAGTTTTGAGGGTGGGTAGAAAAAATAAGAAGTGAATAAAGGGTTGACCATATTAGTTATGCAGTTTATTCTAATAACGATTATGATTGCAGATAGTGATAAATTATATAATATATATAAGAGAACTTAGAAAAACTTTATGTTATAATGAAAAAATATTTTGTGCCTTGAATCTAATGTCTTAAACCACAAGTACCCCCGAAGCCCCCTTTCCAAAACTTGTACCAATGTTTTTTGTCTTTTGGGAATGCGGTTGATAGGTGGTAGTGATATGGAAGGTGACCAATCTCTTCGATGTTGTCTAAGCTTATGTACCAATTGTTTCTTTTTTTTTTAATTCTTTTTTTTTACCTTATTCCTTTCTTTTATATTCCTTTCGTTTTCATTTTTCTCCATGGGCAACTAATACTCTAGAAATTTTGTCTAAGCTAACAATTCTTTAGAAAATGAAAAAGGGTAGGTGGTCGGAGTATATACATGGAGATGAGTCCGACCCTTCAAAAGAAACTAAAAAAAAACATACAGTTGGAACATCTATACAAGAAACAAACCCGAACTTTCTAAAAATAAGTTAAATAAAACATGTTGTTGAACCATCTATGCAGGAAATACGTATCACCCTTCAAAAAACAAATCAATAAATACTCAGTGACACTATCTATATAGGCCCCAACATTTAAAAAAAAACATAAAACACCTAATTAGATCATCCGTGCAGGAAACAAGTCTAACCTTTAAAAAACCAGGTTAAATAAAATACATATTTAAACCATCCATGCAGAAGACGAACCCAAATTGTCATAAAATAAAAAACACTGGCGATTGGACGATTTTTGTGGGAGACGAATATGACCCTTTAAAATGACAATCCAAATAAACACATTGTTAGACTATCAACGTAAAAGACGATTTTGACTTTTCAAAAAAATAATAAACGAGCGGTTGGATCATCTTCGTAAGAGAGAAATCTAAACTCTTGAAAAAAACAAGGCAAAAAAATCAACGTGCAACTACACAATCTACGTAGGAAAAAGTTTGCTCCTTCATAAAACAAGTCAAATAAACACATGGTGAGGTCATCATGTAGGGTATGAGCTCGAGTTTCTAATAAATGTAAAAAGAAAGCGGTTGGACCAACTACACAGGAGACGAGTCCGACCCTTAAGAAATCAATCAAAATAAACAGGCGACTCAATTATCTACGATCCTTTAGAAAAATACATTAATAATTAAAATATTAATCATAATCGCGGACAAAACGGTAGAAGTCGTACTCATGTAGGTGTATATATAAGATGTAACAAAACGAACGCAAACTTACCTCTGGATTATTTGCCTTCAAAACTCCTCCTTAGTTCCAACCGAGTTCCCTTAATCGCGTGGGTAGGCCGAGGTTCTACAAAATGGTTACGAAAGGATTTTGCCAATTATTATCGTCTAAACAATTCTCATAAGTGGAAGTAGTCAGAAGAAAGAAAGTTAAAAGAGACCTGTAGACGCTCAAGAAAAGGAATAAGTCGCTTAATTTATCACAAAACGGTTATTAGAACTGCATGCAATTTAACTTTATGATATAGCCACGCAATAACTTTTAGTTACAATAATAATACATCGAAGAAGCAACAATGATAGTCTGAAAAAAGTAGCAATGAATGCCAAAACCAATTGTAATGACCACCAAAAGTAAGAACGAATTCCACATGACAATCACCTACGACGTTGAGTAACAATGTATGAAGCAACGCCCCTAACAACCATCACTAGGCCAAACAACAAAGGTTCACTAAAAGGGATAACACTTTAATGAGTAGTAAACAACAACAACGGAATGAAAATAACGATGTTTGAGATAATGTTAAAATCGTAGCGACAATTTGCCCTCACTAGTCTCTTGTATAAATTGTAACTTCAACTCAACGACCAACAAACTCGTGCATAAACCACAATTCCAACACTAATGGTCCACTAAGTTAAAGATACACAATAGTAACATTGGAACAAGTAAACGAAATGCAATGACCACAACACTCCCAATGACAGTAACTTACAATGCCTAATGACTACATCTAATGGCCCATAGGCACCAAGATTATAAGTCATATAAACCAGAACACCAGTTTGAGATAACCGCAACAATGGTAGTTTATTCAATGACCTTCTCACAACCGTAGCTCAATAGCAACCTCCGACCTTATGTATATTGTTGTCGAGTGCATCGACCCCGGTGGGCGTTGTGCAAGGTGTGCTCGTGCGAGAGTCCTCTTGATCATGTCACACATGACATAAGAGTGTTCATCTTAAATATACAACGAGTTGGATCCAACTGCAGCCGCGTGCACCAGTTATACTTTTATCGGCTCTCCATGATAAAATAACGTGTCGAGAGGTATAACTTACCTCCGCCTAAAAAGTTGTCACCATCCTTAGGCGGGTGTATCCCTGCTAAACTCCTAGCTCACATAGGGCAACTTTTACATGTTGCACAAAAAATAAACTAGCCGATGAGGTTTAGTTGTCACTGCGACATAGAGAGGAAACACATAGGAGTTCGCCCATGCAATAATAAAATGCAAAGGGCGGCCTATGACGCTGAATTCATAAACCTCTTTGTCCCGATGTGACCTACGTGGTTGGCCAGTTAGGTTGGCACCCCATAAATCTCCTGTCAGTACGAAGGCGTTAAGCAATGCTATAAGAAAATTTTTGGGTTTCTGCGTCGGACAAATACTCACGGTGAACTTCTTTGACAAACGGCCTTAAGACACTTATTTAACTGAGACAAAAAAAACCCCTTAAGGTTTGGTACAATCCTTAGGGGTCTACCGAAATGTATCGTGATGTTGCTTCCCCGTGATATTTAGATGCTCATCCTCACTCGCGGTGTCGGACTAAATAACCTTACAAGGGTATTTAACATAGTTGCGGCGCACCTCGGTGCGTGGATTTGTGCACGAATTGCGCACCACGCGCAGTGCACCGCACAACGCACCAAACCGCAGCGTACTTGAAAAATTAGGTAAAAAATAAAATAAAAAATTGGGGTTTTATAATTTCTTAGGGCCCCAACTCGGCGAAAATGTTAAACTCACCACGCAAGCTCGCAAACCAGCCGCGCCCACGGCCCAAACTTTTATTTTGGGTAAGGGCTGCCGAAATTTCAATTTCCGCAGGCCGTTCCCCCAAAAGTTTTATCATAGTGAGGCACAAAATAATGATCATTCCAACTTTTGTTTTAGGTGGGGTATGAAAGTTGCCCTTCCCGTTGCCTTCTGCAAATCCCACACAGTAGTGGGTGAGTTCGGAAGAAGGGGTAGTCGCCTACTAACGACCAGCCCCGCAAAATCTCGCAAAATTCACAAATTACATGTTCTATCGCCAGCCGACCACCAATATATGCTGAAGATTGGCGTTCAGGTCCCCATGTCCGTAGTTATGGGTCAGGATGAAGATGCCCGTGACTCTCTCACTTTTTTGTTTTTGTTTTCTTACGAATACTTCAAGTGGGGATGCACAAAAGACATAGCATATGGCGGTGTATGGTTCCATGTTTTCGCATAAGATTCATTATGCCCGTGGCTCTTTCACTTTTTTGTTTTTGTTTTCTTACGAATACTTCAAGTGGGGATGCACAAAAGACATAGCATATGGCGGTGTATGGTTCCATGTTTTCGCATAAGATTCATTATGCCCGTGGCTCTTTCGTTTTTTTGTTTTTGTTTTCTTACGAATACTTCAAGTGGGGATGCACAAAAGACATAGCATATGGTGGTGTATGGTTTCATATTTTCGCAGAAGATTCATTCTACTAATATTATTATTATATACATTTGGTGAGTGGTGGAGGGAGGCCCTGAGAATCACGTGTAGACATGAACCAGGTCTACCTGAATTGGTGACCCATAACTGCCGAGCTACAACCCTGAACTCGAATCCACAACATATATTGGTGGTATGCCCACATCTCTCCCACAGTGACGAGGTCATCCTTCTCATTGAATGCGGCCCTCAATGGCTCCACATGTATTGTAGGAGCCATTCGAGGTACCTGCGGGGGGCCTTGAATTGACGTAAAGGGGACCTTTTGTTCTCTTTTTATATATATATATATATATATATATATATATATATATATATATATATCGTGCACAGGGCGCAACTCCCTCAGTGCGCGCACCGCGCTCAACAGATCGCACTGGGTACTGCGCACAGCGCACGGGGCACAGTGCGCGCGCTGTCGTTCCAACGCACAGCGCAGTGCGCACCGCCCCGCCCCGCACTGCGCACTGGTGCGCCGCAACTATGAGCCATGTTGTTACAGTCGACAGAACGATGACACAGACCAACATAACGAAATTGGTCTGAAGATAAGATTGTGTGTGTTTTTGCGCGTTACTTTCAGGCGACTTCCTCGACCATTGAGGTCGAGGCTTGTAGATAAGTAAATTTGGTTAGTACGTCCGTGCGTTATTCTGCCACACTCTAAAATACTTAGGATCAATAGTCATATCATGCAACCACAAAGGCCGAAGGTTCAGATAAAAATATCACGCTGATACGCCATCTCAGCAGCGGAAGACGGTCAAGCCTAGAAGGCATGAAGTGCACATTTTGACACAACACGCAGTAAAACTGAGGAGCGTGAAAATAATATAAACCCCTCGACCGCGAAGGTCAAGGGGTCTATTGGGTTGATGTTGTGTCGGGTAAGCTTATGACACATGCGAAAACTTAAGTGTCAACACATGTTAAGACTAGCTAAATTAATATAAGCCCCGACTGCAACCATAAAAAACCTAAAGTACCTACTGCACCTAAAGTGCATCACACAACGTGGGTCAATCCCTTATAAAATGAGGGTTGGCTTTGACCACTAGATGGGTTGAACCCTATTACTGTTCTTATACCTGGACTGCTCCTCTTCAACTCGACGTAGAAGCTAGCCAGTAGGTTTTAGAGTAGACTGATATGCAACAAATTCGAGGATCGAGTCCACCCAACCCTTGAGTTGATTCACTTTGACAAGGAACTCAACTATAGTTTGCCCCGCTTTCGGTCGGTTGCGGTTTGAACCTGCGACCTCTGTATTAGAGTTCGTTTAAGTTAGTTGGTTAGTTGAAACCCTGCTATAGCGTAGGCACGATACTTATAACAGTTAAATTTAGTTACCTTTCCCTTATTTCTTTCTATCTTAAAAAAAATATATATTTTTTATTCCACGTTTTTTTTTTTTTTTTTTTTTTTTTTACTGTATTTTCTTTTTGAATTTACGAAGTTTCATTTAACTTGCTAAAGAATCTACCACGAATCATTGAGTAGATTCATTCTCAAGAAAAATCACTCAGTATGAGTCGCGATATGTCAAACTTTGAATTTGGTCGATTGACTTTCTTGACACTTACGTTAGTTGCAACAGAAAAAAAGTCGGCGAGATGAACACGTTTATAATTTGACATAATCGATGATTTACTGAGAGCATAATTTAATCTGGCTTTAAACAAATTAATTTGTGATTAAAATTATAGGGATAATTTTTTTATGTTTATCAATATGATTCAATTTGTTTCAACTTGTTTCAACATGTTTTAACATGTTTCAACACATCTCAACTTGTCTCAACATGTTTCATCATGATCAAACTTGTTTCGTTTGCGTTTAATTATCTCAATCGCGTCCAGTTACATTAAAAAAAAAAAAAAAAAGTTAGGTATTATCTCTGATTTATAAAACTTCGATGCAGCTTCATATTTGATGGGGGGAAAGGGGGACAAGATGACGAGGTGAAATACATATGACATGTTTGTTTATACATCTTTACAACGTAGTAATATAATAAAAAAAAATCAGGGCGAAAGGTTTTGTGCATGTATATTTTCTATGCATACGCCATCATTTTCTTGAACTTATGAAATGAATGTTGTGATGATATTATGTGCACATCCTCCCTCCCTCCCCCCCTTACTATGGATTCTTTTCACAATCACACTGATTTCGACATTGCTCTTGTGGTCGGTAGGTGCCTAATATTTTCGCCTAACCACCTTCCTTCCGGCTCAAGCCAGAGACACCTACTGACCTTTAAAATTTCGTTATACAAAGCGTGCACTTTATAATATATGATAATGATTAATTGCGCTTTGTTTGTGAACTTGAACAAAATGGCATAAGTGTTTTTTTTTTAAAACCACGTGAGTCATAAAAGATCACGATTGCTGATTTTGATAGTTTATCCTTCATCCTCCAACATTGCCCCAGACATACCCCTATGTACGACTTTCTCGTCTCCATCCTCCTTATTGTCCCTTTACTCTTTTTCTCTTACTAACTACAGTATTATTATATTGGTCAGTTGGTCCATACACTTTGAGCCCAAAAACATTCCTACCGATAAAAAATGTAGGCACCTACTGACCACATAAATATTGTCATATATATACAGCGTGACTCTACATTATTAGTTTTTTTGACGATTCATTAATTGTTTAAGTAATCCACATACTGTAACATTCAAGTTCATCCTTCCAGCCCTCTGCTCCCCCCTTGCCTCTCTCTCTCCCGATCGCAAAGTTCAACGTATTAGATTGGTTAGTAGGCTGTAAATATTTTTTTCATTGTATATTGGTTCCACTTCAAAGAGTACGCAGTCAACGAACACTATACGTTGACGCAAACCCTTATATTTAAAATACTTAAATTTAAAACGAGAGTTGCAGTTGATTGACTACATTTAATAAACGGGTAACTACGGTCGAGTCATCAAACCGGTTTTTAAAAGTATTTGAAACTTGGTTTCTGCAGTCTAGTAAGGGCCCGAGTTTCAAATGCAGTTGAAACTCAGGTTGCCCTCTTGAAGCACTTCAGTCAGCCACATAGACAGGTACCGAGTCTCGGATCTGGTAGCTGGAGAGTTTGAGCGCATAGGGCCTACTACTTTTAACGTTATTTAACTTATTCGATCCAAGGTGGAGCCAGGGCTTTGCCCCTGCGTCTCGATCCAAGGTGCAGACCCTCAATGGAAGTAGCATGAGACCAATCGTGGGGTTGGAGACTAACATGTTGGCGTTGCGTTGCTTATCCTATCAATGGAATTTTTTTTTTTTTCTCTCTCTCAATCAAAAAAAAAAAAAAAAAAAAAAAGTGTGGCAACGTATATTTTCATGTTCGAGCAGTTGATTCATTCAATTTTCTGATCCTATCGATGAAAGTACCATGAAACCACCTGCGAGGCTGCAGACTTACCTTAAACCACCAGTACCTGACCCAACTATCGAGTCCGAGCTTCGGCCGACCGGTACGCCGATCCGTGTCGAGGCTCGGACTACCGGGCGCAGGTATCCCAAACGTCGGAGTGAAAGAAAAAAAAAAAAAAAAAAAAAAA
>BFEA01000013.1:6459478-6473184 GCA_003427395.1 Chara braunii
CACAAAGACACACACACACGCACACACACATCTTGTTTTGTTAGGTGTTTGGAATGACAGTCTGCTAGGATTGCAGGGTTGACAGAAGGACTTGTTACGAATCCTGAGGGTTATGAGCATTCGTAGGACCTCTGTGGCAGCCTATTGCATGAGTATTTCCTTAATAGATCATTAGATATTCACAGACCGATTTCAGCCGAAGCCGGGTAATGGCCCCGGTATCTCAAATAATCTTAAATGTTCTCAATGATCTGTACAATTCGATATGGGACGTTGGGCCCGGTTCCCAGCACGTGCTGCTTCCCACGAATAGACTGGAGCATTTGTTTAAAAAAAAAAAAAATAAAAAAAAAAAGGATTGCAGGGTTGACATGAGTGAAGTCCGCTACTTTTCTTAGGGGTATGACCTGACTCTGGGTGACATGGTAAGTGGTGAGTCCTTATCCATCAGTCAAATGCATCATGGACAAACTGTCGGGGCTCAATCCTCCTAATGTATATAGTTACAATCATGACAAAGTTTAAAACAAGATAATAACAGAAATAATACTAGTAGTCTACTACTACTAATAATAATAATATCAATAATATAGTAATAGTGAAAGTATATAAGCTATCTTTAAGGTCCAATACATGCAAGGGAAGTGGTAGGTCGTCGATAATCCAGGTAAGCGCCCTGATGTGCTTATCACCTTCTTTCCCACTTGTGCATTTTTTTTCTTCCTCATCCTACTAGCACATGCACTTTCGAGCAGTGCGACCGTTTTCCTCCTTCCTATCCTATTTCCCTCCTTGTTCTTCTTCCGATTGCTATCCTCTAAATGCTCCCTCTCTATCTAAGTGCGTGTTCTCTCTCCTTGCTAGCCATGTCATTCCTTCCCTGCGCATTTGTCTCCTTGCTTCCCACACAGTCTTCCTCTTCCTTTGCGTGGTAAGTCCAATCACATCATTGTATGATCGTCACACATGTATTTTGGCCTCAATCGTAACCAGATTAACACAAATTATAAGAATAAATAATAATAGATCATAACAAATAATAATATCAATGTTAGTAATAAGTTAAGAAAAATACTAATAACAATAATAAATCAACTATAATGAACGTATACAAAACTATCTTTCCAGTCCGGTACATTAAATATGAGGGTGCATTGTATTTTGGGGTTGGCAGTCTGTGGCAACAAGGTAAGTCTCTCCCTTTTTTTTCTCTCACTCTCTCTCTCTTTGTTTTGTCCTCCTACCTCTTCTTCTCTCTCTTTTTTCTCGTTGTCGTCGTACCCTCCCCGGTTATACTAACTAAGCTTGACGCAAGTGAACCCGAGATACAGAGGACGATAACCTTCATAGCCCTTAACCAGAAGGCAGCGGAACCATGACGCAACACGATCCGTCACGATGTGCAATATACAGAGACCAGGTCAAGGGGCACACGGCAGGCATAAGCTCGCATTCCCACAAGTCATGCGGATAATAGGCCCAACCTCACCACGTCATCTGTGGAGGCATCACACATCCCACAAGTCTCCACCTTCGCAGATGGTAAGCTGTTGAAGCAGGAGCGAGGCCACCTTCGCCACCGCTCCATGACTCCACTCGAATGACAAAGAGCGCAGAGCCTCCTTACCAAGTCGCAACACCACCCAAGACAGATGGAACGCATCATTGTGAGTGCAGACACAAAGACTACACCACAACAAAGACGTATTTGCTCTCCCTGAAACCTACGGAATGAGGGTGCTGAACTTGAGAGTCAGTGATAACCACCGCCGCCATTCCCACCGACAGATGACTGCTAACCAGATCGCTACCAGCAATCTGGCGCCAATCATCGTAAGACGACGAGTGAAGGGTGGGCGCAACGATCCACCAGCCAGCGCCACCGCATCGAGAAGCCCCGACAGCCGCAACCACTGCCAGCAACGAGCAACTTGTCGTGAAAGCCCTCTGAAAGAGACGACTCGAGGCCCGAACGACGCTGCAAAAATCCTCAATCGACCATCAGAAAATAACTCCCCTCTCCCACAAAAACTGGAAACCACCGAAAATATGTGCAGAGAGTCCCTAGTAACTCAAGTACAAAGCCTAAAACCCACGCCCGAAATGTTGCCAGCATCGACTGCATGGCCACGTGAAACACCCTCTCCCCTTCTCTCTTCTTCTCCTTCTTCTTCTTTGTTGTCTTTTTTTTTTTTTTTTTTTCCCTCCTACCACTACTTCTACTACTTCTTCAGGTACCTCTCCCGAGTATTGTCGTCACCTTCTTCTGCGCGACCATCTCCTCTCTTTTCTCAAACGGTTTCTCCTCTACTCCCTACACACTCATCTGCTTCCCGCTTACCATCTTCACCCTGCGCTCACTCCTTTTCTTCCGTGCATTCACTTTTCCTCCTTCTCGTTGTGCATGCGTTTTCCCTTTTCTGCTCATGCATCCATTTCACCTTGTTGCTCGCTTCAATCTCAGTCAGTCACGCATGCTTTCCATCTTGAGTTGCACCGTGTGTCCATCGTCAACCTGATCTGGACGCTTATTTTTTAGCTCACCTTCCTCTTCTCGTGTTAACATCGCCTCCTTCATGTTCATGTTCTCCGTTACCTCGGCTTCGAATCGCGCTCACAACAGAAAAAAAGTGGTGTAATTAAAAGTTAGTTTATCACATACATTTGCGTATAACAACAGATTATAAACAGTTTATAAACATTTTGAGGGAGGGGTTCACGTATATACATTCATAAAGCCAATCAATCTGCTTTGGACAAATATTGATCATGTTCTCTGTGTTGGTATAGTTGTTTTAAACTGTATACAAACAATTTAGCAACAGTTGATTTTGTGTTGAAAATTTCGCTCATGTGTTGAAAATCTGTTGATAAACAGTTGATATCCTGTTGAAATCATGTTGGAATAATATGGTTGTGAATTATATTAAAAATTCAACATATTCAGGCTGACAAAAAACTTTCAAAATTACACTATAGTATTGTTTGCATAGTATCCTTACGTGTTAAGGATATGTTGTTGATGTCGACGTCATTGAAAACCAACTTCCTAATATTTATGAATCTAATAGATTTACATGGGTCTCTCTCTCTCCTTTTATTTTTTTGTTTGTTCTCTCTCTCTGTCTCTCTCAATAGAAGGATGTAACAAAATTTGTTTCTCATAGCACAACATCACGCACATTCTCTATAATGCATACTATGGTCATTGCAAAACTTCTTATTTAGATGCAGTTGAATAAGTGTAGCATCGAATCGAATCTATGTGTAATTCAGTACGTAGGTCGTGTTGAAAAACTTACGCTGATTTGAGCCTTGACTCAGACACTTCATCGACTAGTACCCTTTGTACATTTGGCTTAGATATCCAAATTTACTCTTTCTTGGTGTTAAACAGATTAGGATCTTTTGATGAGGCTAATAGCCCTATACATTTCATTAAAGGATGACTACAGTCTTCCCCCGAACAAAACGCACGTATGTACTATTCAACTTTCTCTGGAAAACTCAATTTTTTGAAGTAGCTCCCGAAAATCCGAATAGTACGCACCTTCAAATAGTACACACGTGTGTACTAATCGAATAGTACGCCTCTCTCTCTCTCTCTCTCTTTCTCTCTCTCTCCCCCCCCCCCSCCGGACTCTAGCCGCAATCGCCGCAGAAAATGGGATTACCGCGTGCTCCAAGAAACGGCTGACCAAAGACACAGCTCGAAGTACCGCAGCCAGAAAAGGGGATGAACACGCCCTCCAAGAAACGACAGGCCGAACTGCTCCTCTCTCTCTCTCTATCTATCTATCTATCTATCTATCTATCTATCTATCTATTTATCTATCTCGCTGGCTTCCCTATCACTATCTGACGTGGTGGTCTTCTTGTCTATGTACAGTCGGGCCTCACTCCACCCCTCTACACATGCAGGATGTATACTTTCATCTTCTAGGGGAAGATTCATTTTGGAGACTTTTTTTTTTTTTTTTTTTTAATGAGGACCATTTCTCGATTAATGTGTATAGCTCCAACTGTGACTAATGCCCCAAGGACAGACCCATGGTTGCAAGGGCATATAGCAGATTTTTTCTGAGAGCCGGTTTTCTGAAGTTGGTGCCCAAAACCCGTAGCATAACGCATGTGCGTAGAATACGAATACAAGGCACCTCATGCATTGTATTCATATACAACACACGTGCGTTTTGTTCGGGGGAAGACTGTAGCCTATCTTGATGTGGATGCATGATTTAAAGGGTCAAAAACCTATATTTGTTTCTTCCAAAAGTTAAAGTTTTATGCATAATGCTTTTGTCTTTGCTTGTGGGAAAATGTAAAGATAACTTCTTGCCTTTGGGTCTTTATCCTCAAAGTCTATTCATTATATTGATTGAAAAAGGCATGTGTGGCACAAATAGGTTATGGGTTGAGAGTAATAGGTTAAAATGTTGTATGTGTAAAAGTTCGTCAAAGTTAAGTCGACCTAAATCGTAAGCCCGTCCGAGAGATCAGCGCCCTGATGCTCGGCACATATACGGGCTCGTCTTATGCGTTCTACCGCGTGTATGCCTATGCTACAGCGATCGTGCAAACGCCCTCAACTAACCTACCTCTGCGATTGCAAGTAAAAACCTTCACACATGAGTCAGTAGCTCAACACGAATACTCTTACCTAAGGATGGTGACAACCCCTCAGGGAGAGGTGAGTTGTACCTCGCGGAGTTTGTCCTGTCGCTGGGAACCGTAAGAGGTATAGCTGGCACGCACGGTCAGGGTGATATCTTCGCTGCCTTAAAAGCAAGACCTTACTCCTGCGTGACACGACCGTGAGGTCCGACACTTGCCGCAAGGGGTGGGACCACCATGCCCGACAGCGGGATGAATATCAGTCACCACAAGCATTCCTCTTCTGGGGTTTTCTGGCGGACCGCCCGAAGTATCGGTTCTTTTGGTGATGGACTAAACGTACGACAACCAACACAAAAGAATGACGTTTCCTTTTCCTAAATCGTCGGGGCGCATGTGGTGTCGAAGGGGACAGTATCCCGACCCTCCTCAGTGTACCGGGCACACCCTTATTCATGATTTGCTCCTTGATTGGTCCCAGTTGGCGCTCACTATGACAAAAGGGTGGGGGGGCACCACTGACCTTTCCTTTGGTCCACGAGGGTTCGGAGCCCTGCTGTACAGCAGACTACAACCGGCCCGTGCTCGTGATAGCCACTACGCTCGCCCCAAGGATGCGAAGGTAGGAGTCTTTTCTATTGCAAGTCGATTTTCAAAGTGTCGAGTTATGGGACAAATGCGTCAGTCGCTGTCACAATCAAAAGAGAAGAAAATAAAAGAATGAGTAAGAAAAACAAAAACAGAGTGCCGCATTTTAAAAATTGTTCCCTGCTCTAAGCTTTTATTTTAGTTCTGATCAATCGGATGGTCCCAAACGATCGCGACGTTACGATTTCATAAGTGTACATGGGTTTTCCTTCTTCATATTTTGTTTTTCCAAACCTAATCCCCCTGTAGTGAATCCAGGGTGGAACGAACGGTTTATTTACGAATTGAATTATAAACGGGCGGCCTAGACTGGTTTGACCCCTTGTGAACCATTTTTGTTTAGTTGAAGTGACCTACGAGACGTCGCGATATATACCCTAAAAAAGCAAGGTACTCCCGCCTGCACTGGTAGGACGCTTATCACCCCTCATGAAAGGTCATAAACCTTTTTCTTACCATCGGCCACGGACCCCTACTATTGGTAGGTCTGTTGTCCCTTTTAAAGGATGGAGACCGTCGGTCTGTATGCCTTTGTGGGACCATGCTGCGCACTGAGCCTACAGCCTTTTCAGGTTAAGCTGAAGAGACTGCAGGCGTAGATAGAAAAGCACGTTCGTTTAATGTTTGTTGGGTTTTGGTTCTGATTATACTTTTTTTATTGGTCGAGAGAATTATCATAATATTTAATCGTTTAAGAGTTATGTTACCGGGCTGGACGTTCGGGACCCCCCTGATTGTCCGGGGTTATCTGGTCGGATAACTGGTCGGACTTCCTCCCGGGGCATTCTTTCCAAGTCCGAACGCAAAAAAAAAAAAAAAAAAAAAAAAATCCAAAAAAAAAAACGTTATGTAAAAAAATAAACTAAACAACTTTTATCGAGGAATTATATTGAAATTATTTATCAAAATTAAAATAAAAAATAAAACCAAAGACACACCCAATTTGTTTTTCTCCCTTTCATGCTGCTAAAAACGAAGTTGTCCGAGCCCGGACGTCCAAGACCCTCCTGATTGTCCGACTAGGACGTCCTGCTATCAAACAACGGGTAGCCTAGTTTAAGATAATTTTGGAAGCCTCCCGAGTCCTTCGTTTAGAACATAGGGACTGCCCTTTTCAAGTTCCCTAAAAAAGCAGTTGCGAGGCTATTCTAGTTAGTGAATAACATGTGCTCACATATAGTCATGTTGTCATCTCCCTTTCTTGAGTCAGATAGCGGTGTAGAGGCTGCGGTTATCTGAGCCTGGTACTTCGGCAACTTGCACGCGCTGTGTGAGTGAGTGTGCAAGTAGTCGATGTTGGCGTTAGGCTTTGGCTATTGTGAAAGAGAGTGGTTGTGGCTTACTGGACAAGTCTTTACGGCTACATACCCAGACACCTCAAATATTTATGGAGTTGGGAGCCTAAGAGTGAGGAAAGTGCTAAAGTGGACGCTATTCTGAATTATAGTAAGTACGATAGGCTAGTTAAATAAAAAATTTATATCAACGGGGGGAAGGAGCAAGAGATGAGAGAGGATGAAGAAGATGCAAGTGGGACGATGTTAGTGCCGCACTGCAGGTTACCGTCACGTATCATGAGGAGGAAACGTCTGGCGGGATCACAAAACCGAAGCAATGGCAACTGGATCGGGCTCCAAAACTGAGTTTGAGGTCAGTGATGCGGCCACACAGTCCTGACACTGATTGGACCAGTGGCTATGGGATCACCCGCCTGCTGCATCAGTAGAGGACGCCCTTGAGGCCAGCTTACGACGAGGGAGGGACTGAGGTAAACTCAAAACGAACAACAGAAATCAGCAGGTATGACGAGCACTCGTACTGGTTAATAGACCACGAACAATGAAAATCTGCGGGGTTGCCATTATAGTATGAATGTGTATTCGTCGCGTCGTTGTCGCCCGTCTGTGTAGCCTGTGCTGCTCCAGTCACCATCCGGGTCTTCAACATACCACCTCCACCTCCCCCACCCTCATCGCCATCCCCGCTGCACTGAGGTCCTTCCCCATACATCTCCTGAAGTCCACCCGCCTCTCACCATCTCACATGTCAGCGTCCTCGTCCACCTCACCCCTGCCACCATCGTCACCTGTCTCTACAACGGCGGTATGTGCATCAACACCCCCCACCTACGACACAGCACCCTCTGCACGTTGGGGCAACCCAGTCTCCCTCTCATGCTGTAAATTTGCTCTCCACTCCCTCTCCTATGTCAATACACATCGGGCAGCCATCCATCCAGTTGTAAGAGAGTGGAGTGATCGCTTTGCTCCATAGCACTCTCCCTCCCCCATCGACCATGCACCCGTGTCACGCTGGGGGTAGTCCTATCTCCCTCTCATGCTGCAAATTTGCTCTCCTCTTTCTTTCATGCCTAAATATATACTAGGAAGTCATCCATCCAGCTGCCAGAGAGTGCTCGTGGTCTTTGAGTTCTATGGCACTCTCCCTCCCTCATACACCCTACACCGCAGGTCTATAGTTCACGTCATCAAACGCCTGAGCCCTGCATCCATACTCGTCGCAGTCTCCACCAACATCTCCAAAGTCGCATTTGTAAATGTGCCATCTATCTGGTGGTGCATCTCGACAACAAGTGTCTGCAATAAGTCCTCGATCGGACCCTTCACGTCTACTGCGAAACCTGGCTCAAAACCCCCCGACGGAATCGACATAGTTGGTGCCGCTAAACCAACCTCCTTGTTGTCTAAGTACTCTCCCACCTCTCCGTCTGCCTCCTAAGTACTTTGGCCGTCATCTAAGTCCCTGTGGTTTGTCCACACTTCCTCCTCATATTGTCCGCTGCCATAGGGTCAACAGGAGGATCGCACTCGATATTCTCGTCATATCTGACAAGCTCCGCGGCACGACGACCAAGAATCTGCTCCACAGGAGGTGGATGCTCCAGGACCAACTATCGTTGAATCCTTGTCACTTGTCGTCTGATGTCCTCCTCAGAGACCACGGAGGCTGGTAACATTCCTTTGTTGCGCAACTCTAGGAGATCGTTGTCCAGACCCTCCTACAATTCACCCCATGGCAGCACGTACCCCCCCCCACTCTCCCTACACTGACTTAGACATTTGTCATGATCTCAACCAACTGAGTAAGATTTGCGAAACCAAGCCCATTGCGACATCGACCATGGATCTGCTCGTGCACCGCCCAGTTCCGTCTCCACAAGAAAGGCACAAACCCAAACGTATATGAGACGGATGACAAGGTTAGAAAACTCACAACCGATTTGACCGTAATCGAGCCACCAACCAATAATGCGCTATATCTCCTCCTCTCCTCGCATAATTGTGCCTCCCTATAACCGTCTTTCCCGCCTTAATCATATTTAGGACCCCGAGAGTAGAAGTTTTTCAACTGCTTGCACACCGTCGTGTAATTCTCACCCGACTTGTTAAACCCAGCCTGGTTGAACAAGTACTTCAAACACATATCGGCCACCTTCTTCTGTTGAGGCAATCGACTCGGGCAGACACCAACAGGTGTGTGACCCTCGCCTAGATAGCCTAGATGACCATATTTTTCCACTAAGTGAAGTTTATCTCCAACTCGTTGAGCTCCTCACGCAATTGAGAAACCCACTGGTAAATGTGAAAAAAATTATCATGCCGCCACAATCCAACTGCCTAAGCAGCTTCATAAAGGGATCAGCTCATCGATTTCCACCCAGAAGAGGGGGTGTTGCCCTTGCAACCTACCCCACCTAGCCTAGACCTAGCATAGTCATGCTCACTCACCCTCAATCATCATCCACTCCAATGCGGTCCTCCTGTCCTCCAACCTCTCGATCATAATGAACATTGAGGCGAAGCGCATCTAACATCGGTACAGCAACTCGTGTCCTCTACCAACCTACCACCTCTACCACCTCTACCGCCTTTGTCGCCACCACCGCCACTTTCCTTTGCGACTGGTGAAGGATACCTTGCGTTATGCCATTGAAATAATGTTAGAGAAGAGTCGTGCAATCTGATGAATTGCACCACCGCTCTAGCCCTAACAAGCACCTCCTCTGCCCATATAAGCTTACCAATGTAAGACAACAACAAGTTGCAGATATGGACAGAGCATGGGATCCAAGGTATATGTCTAATCTCCAAGGGTCGTTGAGGCTCACCCAACATCTGATTTGCAGCGACATAGACGAAAGCAGAGTCCATGCAAATGGCATTGTCGTTCTTGATGTAAGATTCCTGGAAGACACCTATCCAACGTTACAAAACCATATCCACAGTCTCCCTATCCACCCCCTCCGTGCGCACTGTCCTTAACAAGAACGCCCCACCATATCGACAACTAGAAAGTTAATAATCTAGTCTGGGTTGATAAACTTCCTGCCACTTATGAGGATGGTGGCACCAGTGTGGTCCATGCGCTGACGCAGATCTTTAAGTTGGTCAGCCACATTGTCAACCTGCTGCGACACTTCCACCCCGATATAAGCTTGAAACCCGGAAGTGTTGGGCTAAAGTCACCAAGCATGTTGCACATATGCTGTTGTGGCACTCTGCTCTCCGGCTTCCTCGCCCTCTCAAAGGCGATGTCACTGCTATACCACCACTGCATAAGCAGGTCATCAAACCTGGTCTTCCATGAAGGGTCGTACACATCATCAACCCTTGTCTACCTCATCCTCTTCGAGGTTGGCAGCGTCTCGCCAGTCTATGCATCCCCTCTCCTCTTCTCGATTGCTATTATGGCACGAGCAGAAGCCTCTTGGCCAACACGACCATCTCTCATCAGGCGCCCATTGTGAGTTGTGCCCAACCTTCCCTTTAACTCCTCATCACCCTCGCCAACCATCTAGTCACTTAGGCCCTTGCAACGAGGATGCCCTCCTGCAAAAGAAACAGAAATGTCTTTATCCTTGGCCACCATATCCTGACCCTCCCCGCCCACCTCACCCGCGACGTCATCCTCACCCCCACCCTGTCCAAAACAACATGGACTTCGTCCATCGGGGCCACCACCCCGCCCGCATGCACATAAGGGATCCCCTTGAACTCCGTGTACTCGAGCGCTCCCCTCTCCCGTACGGGGTCGATCTCGTACTTTGTGTCATTCCAAATCTCTGTCAAAACTTCACCGCACTTTCTGGCACCACCCCTTCATCATGAAGTGCTTTGCCCTTCTGCATTGGTTGTCGTAAAAGTCTTTGCTGCAAAGGTCGCACTTCATCCTGAATTGTCGTGACAACCCTCCACCAGTTACTACTTCGTGATGTATTTAAAAATACAACACTGAAGAATGACGGCCACGAACGGCTCGTTGGCTCCTTTCTTCTCCAATGATGTTGCCGCAGCCACAGACTGGGCCGCCCTATCTCGCTCAGATCAAGAAAAACCACGAACAGCAACCCCTTTCCCCCAGCCCCTCCCCTCTTCAAACGCACCCAGCCAACCCCCCCACCCTAAAAAACCACCTTGAGCGCTGCCCTCTCCCGCACGGGGTCGAGCTTGTACTTTATATCGTTCCAAATCTTTGCCAAAACTTCACCGTGCACTTTCTGGCACCACCCCTTCGTCATGAAGTGTTGTGCCTCTCTGGATTGGCTTCCCTAGAAGTCGTTGCCGCAAGTTATCGTAATGTATTTAAAATTACAACACTGAAGAATAGCCCTGCGCTGACGACCACGAACGGCTCGTCGGCTCCCTCCTTCGACGCCGTTGCCACAGTCGCAGGCCGTGCCGCCCTCTCTTTCCCATATCCAGAAAAACCGAGATCAACAACCCCTTTCCCCCAGCCCCTCTCCCGCTAACCCACCCGGCCAACCCCCCCCAGTGTACTTATACACATCTAGATGTGTATAAGAGACAGCTCTCTCTCTCTCTCTCTCTCTCTGTGTCTCTCTCCCTCTCTCTCTCTCTCTCTCTCTCTTTCTCTCTCTCTCCCCCCCCCCCGCCGGACTCTAGCCGCAATCGCCGCAGAAAATGGGATTACCGCGTGCTCCAAGAAACGGCTGACCAAAGACACAGCTCGAAGTACCGCAGCCAGAAAAGGGGATGAACACGCCCTCCAAGAAACGACAGGCCGAACTGCTCCTCTCTCTCTCTCTATCTATCTATCTATCTATCTATCTATCTATCTATCTATTTATCTATCTCGCTGGCTTCCCTATCACTATCTGACGTGGTGGTCTTCTTGTCTATGTACAGTCGGGCCTCACTCCACCCCTCTACACATGCAGGATGTATACTTTCATCTTCTAGGGGAAGATTCATTTTGGAGACTTTTTTTTTTTTTTTTTTTTAATGAGGACCATTTCTCGATTAATGTGTATAGCTCCAACTGTGACTAATGCCCCAAGGACAGACCCATGGTTGCAAGGGCATATAGCAGATTTTTTCTGAGAGCCGGTTTTCTGAAGTTGGTGCCCAAAACCCGTAGCATAACGCATGTGCGTAGAATACGAATACAAGGCACCTCATGCATTGTATTCATATACAACACACGTGCGTTTTGTTCGGGGGAAGACTGTAGCCTATCTTGATGTGGATGCATGATTTAAAGGGTCAAAAACCTATATTTGTTTCTTCCAAAAGTTAAAGTTTTATGCATAATGCTTTTGTCTTTGCTTGTGGGAAAATGTAAAGATAACTTCTTGCCTTTGGGTCTTTATCCTCAAAGTCTATTCATTATATTGATTGAAAAAGGCATGTGTGGCACAAATAGGTTATGGGTTGAGAGTAATAGGTTAAAATGTTGTATGTGTAAAAGTTCGTCAAAGTTAAGTCGACCTAAATCGTAAGCCCGTCCGAGAGATCAGCGCCCTGATGCTCGGCACATATACGGGCTCGTCTTATGCGTTCTACCGCGTGTATGCCTATGCTACAGCGATCGTGCAAACGCCCTCAACTAACCTACCTCTGCGATTGCAAGTAAAAACCTTCACACATGAGTCAGTAGCTCAACACGAATACTCTTACCTAAGGATGGTGACAACCCCTCAGGGAGAGGTGAGTTGTACCTCGCGGAGTTTGTCCTGTCGCTGGGAACCGTAAGAGGTATAGCTGGCACGCACGGTCAGGGTGATATCTTCGCTGCCTTAAAAGCAAGACCTTACTCCTGCGTGACACGACCGTGAGGTCCGACACTTGCCGCAAGGGGTGGGACCACCATGCCCGACAGCGGGATGAATATCAGTCACCACAAGCATTCCTCTTCTGGGGTTTTCTGGCGGACCGCCCGAAGTATCGGTTCTTTTGGTGATGGACTAAACGTACGACAACCAACACAAAAGAATGACGTTTCCTTTTCCTAAATCGTCGGGGCGCATGTGGTGTCGAAGGGGACAGTATCCCGACCCTCCTCAGTGTACCGGGCACACCCTTATTCATGATTTGCTCCTTGATTGGTCCCAGTTGGCGCTCACTATGACAAAAGGGTGGGGGGGCACCACTGACCTTTCCTTTGGTCCACGAGGGTTCGGAGCCCTGCTGTACAGCAGACTACAACCGGCCCGTGCTCGTGATAGCCACTACGCTCGCCCCAAGGATGCGAAGGTAGGAGTCTTTTCTATTGCAAGTCGATTTTCAAAGTGTCGAGTTATGGGACAAATGCGTCAGTCGCTGTCACAATCAAAAGAGAAGAAAATAAAAGAATGAGTAAGAAAAACAAAAACAGAGTGCCGCATTTTAAAAATTGTTCCCTGCTCTAAGCTTTTATTTTAGTTCTGATCAATCGGATGGTCCCAAACGATCGCGACGTTACGATTTCATAAGTGTACATGGGTTTTCCTTCTTCATATTTTGTTTTTCCAAACCTAATCCCCCTGTAGTGAATCCAGGGTGGAACGAACGGTTTATTTACGAATTGAATTATAAACGGGCGGCCTAGACTGGTTTGACCCCTTGTGAACCATTTTTGTTTAGTTGAAGTGACCTACGAGACGTCGCGATATATACCCTAAAAAAGCAAGGTACTCCCGCCTGCACTGGTAGGACGCTTATCACCCCTCATGAAAGGTCATAAACCTTTTTCTTACCATCGGCCACGGACCCCTACTATTGGTAGGTCTGTTGTCCCTTTTAAAGGATGGAGACCGTCGGTCTGTATGCCTTTGTGGGACCATGCTGCGCACTGAGCCTACAGCCTTTTCAGGTTAAGCTGAAGAGACTGCAGGCGTAGATAGAAAAGCACGTTCGTTTAATGTTTGTTGGGTTTTGGTTCTGATTATACTTTTTTTATTGGTCGAGAGAATTATCATAATATTTAATCGTTTAAGAGTTATGTTACCGGGCTGGACGTTCGGGACCCCCCTGATTGTCCGGGGTTATCTGGTCGGATAACTGGTCGGACTTCCTCCCGGGGCATTCTTTCCAAGTCCGAACGCAAAAAAAAAAAAAAAAAAAAAAAAATCCAAAAAAAAAAACGTTATGTAAAAAAATAAACTAAACAACTTTTATCGAGGAATTATATTGAAATTATTTATC
>BFEA01000013.1:6474835-6487566 GCA_003427395.1 Chara braunii
GCGTGGGCGTGGGCGTGGGCGTGGGCGTATGTGTGCATGCGTACGTGCGGACGTGTGTGTGTGTTTGTGTGTGTTTGTGTGTGTGTGTGTGTGTGTGTGAGAGAGAGAGAGAGAGGAACGCCCCGTAATCCAAGAAACACCCCCTCGTCGAAAAAACATCCCGTCGTGGATGAAACTGCCTGTTTTTTAATAAACGCCCCTTCTCTGACCAAACGTACCCTCATCATAATCCCTCTTCCTTAAAAAGCAGCAAGAAAAAAAGGAAAGAAACATAACACACTCGTCGCCTTGTCATGGCTGCAACAGAGCTAGAAGGTCGCCCTACATCCCAAAATTCCAAACATACTGACACTGGCACTTTTCGTGGTGTATCTAGCGTTAATTTCGCCCAGTTGTGGATGTATCAAAGCCCTATTACATCCAGATAAGAGCTGAAAACGTCCAAGTGAAGTGAAGTGTTAGCCACCCATCTCTCTCTTAGCACGTATGCAGCCCCTTTCCTGGCCCCGTACAGTTATGATCAAGGCGAGTTGTGTAAACTGACACAAAAACAAAATGGACATGCCACCAATAGTTGTCAGAAGTATCCTGAGAAGTAGCAGGTTTCGGGAACAAAACGCACACTCATTATTAAAGTATCAGACAGGAAAGTGTGCTTGTATACAGCCACACATAGGGACACGGGTAATTGCCTATGCACCAATCATAAGAACTCAACATGATTAGCAGAAAACAAAAAGTACTACAGAGGCAGAATCACTGGAATAACTACGAACGGGGACCTACCGAAGCACTTCCGCCAGTGCTAATGCGCTCGGACCAAGCGCTTCGTGGTCGGTAACGACGGAGTGTCTGGCTGCAGGAGATACCATCGAGATATTTGCGCGTCAGTTTCGACGATCCGTCACCTAGCTCTGTCCTAGGTCATGTCTTTAGTGTGAGGACATGGAGGTTCCCTCGGCTTGACACCCGGTGGTCCCCAGTAAGACTTGAAGTTCAAGTGTTTTTGGAGATTCATTAGGTCATGTATGCTGACCGTTTCTGTTTCGTTAATTAAGCTCTCTAAAGATCCTCAGATTCCTAATTAGTTTTGTTGAAGATGGATACATCAATTATTATGGAAGGAGTTGTAGATGCTGGTGGTGATGGCGTTCAAATGGAAGTTCGAGACATTGGAGCAAGATCGCCCCCTCAAGCCTCTTTGGGGGGAGAAGAAGATAATTCAGGGCTTAGAGAGCTGGTCCAACTGTGTTATCTCGATGGGTTGATGCCTACGTACATCGACCCAGGTGAGATAACGATCGAGGGTCGTGAAGCACGCTTCAAAGTCAACGTGGATTTGGACCAAACCAAGATTATCTGGCTGAAGGAACACACTGTCTCGGTCATCTTCCGAGCTAGAGCAAGATTCCTCCCGAGGAATATTAAGGATGATATCGTATGGGCATATAAAGACAAAAAGGCCAATGACGACACCTTTGAGGCGTTCAATTTCAGCAGAGGCGGAGTTATAATTGAAAGTCCAAATGTTATCTCGTACGGGGCACGGTCCAACGAAATTGCGAGGTGGCTAATAGAGAAAGGACAAGACGAGGTTTGCATCGGCTCTACCCAATACATCTTTGAATTCAAGCCTTGACTCACGAAAACTCAATTACGAGCTCAACGCCAAAGAGAAGACGAACAACATTTTTGGGTGGTGGCGGTACAAGTTCCACTTGATGCTTTCTTTTTTTTAGAAGCACAAGTCAGCAAGGTGATCGGTCCGGTCCTGAGATCCTTCCCCCCGGAGCAAGATCGTATGCATCCCTCACTAGTCAATATCAAAGTTGAGATTGACTCGTCTGCGAGGGCACACATGAAGGATAAGATGTGGATCGATACCTCGGAGGGTGATTCTCTCGAAGTGAAGTTGGCCTCAGCTGAGACGCCGAGATGTCGAAGATGCCGCGCATTCTTTCATTATGAAGCGGAGTGCAAAAGAGGCAACCAACAAAACAATCAAGCCACCTCTGCTACAGGGAACAAAGAACCATAAGGCGGTAGCCATAGGGCGACCTCTGCGCAATATCAAGGACCTCTGGGTCCCCTTCCGTCCCTCTCCGGGGGGTATCAAGGCCCGTTGGGACCTCTTCCATCTTCCTCTGGAGTAAACGTTGATCATGCTTCAGCAGTCTCGCTACCTACGAGCATTCCCCTCGGAGCCTCGTTCCCTGAAACCTCGCTCCACAATAACCCGATGTTTTCACCGGGTTTGTCTACTTATCCGCCTGCTGGAGTCCCAGTGCATCCGTCGTCGCATTACAGCCACCCTCTGATGGGTCAATATTGGAATTTATCGATGGCCATGCCTTGGCACTCTTCGCAATTACCGTATGGAATCCCGCAATACACGGAAAGCATGCAGCCCTCTGCGTCTTCTTTCGGGCCGTTTGTCAGCCAACCTCCCCCAATAGAGGGAGCGTCAGTAACTTATTGTGACAGGAGTCCGGTTGTCAGGGCGGCATCCTCTTCAGGATTGCAGCCGACGGCTCTCTTTCCAACGGTCTCTGAATCTCTCTTAGCCAGCATCCCAGGTGGTCGGCAGTTGGAGGTCAACTCCCCTAGGCCACGCAGCAGCTTGGCGGGTAAACAACGTCGTCTGGATCAACAAGGTAGCTTCGCATCAGATGGAGGTAATCTGGAGGGGGAACCCTTGGCCACTTCTTCTCATGAATCTGATACGAACACGTCGGTAATGGGTACTCCAGGTACCAAAACGATTCGCAGACGGATTCTCGTCTCTCTGGCCAAAGGGCGACTTCAAGACATCGAGAATAAGATTATGTCATTCTTCTGCGTGGCTGTTCGGAATGCCTTTTGGGCAATCGCTTCTGATAGCCCAGATGACTCTCCTGCGATGGTAAGTTTATTAGCCCCCGATAACCCAATGCCCTCCACTATCGCAATTTTGGTTCGTACAGCCATTAGAGACAAGTTTGTCTTTCGTCTGATTCCAGATATGACAATGATTATAATATTGACCGATAATCCGGACCAGCGTGGGAAGAAGATTAAATTCTTCGTTCCTTTCATGGATGTGCGTTTCTTAGATAGGCAGTTGGAATTTCTTGAATCCCAAGGTCTGCGTTTGATTCCTCTAGCATGGTTCGTAGACTGGAAGAGGCAAGAATTGTGTCGAATCCATATCCCACCTTTGAAATCCGAGGAATGTCTGTTGGACTTAGAGTCCAAACTCCCGAAGGACAAGAAATTAACGTCTAACTTTGTCAAATCGGCTTTGACCTCAGCTTGGCTAACTGAGACCCCGACAAACCCCCTGATCCAACATAATTGGGAGGGACAGCCTACCCATGTCCAGAATTAGATATCAGAGGAACAACGAAGAACTACAACCTCAAAAGAAAATTGAATATGTCGAAACTAGAATGTATGAGCATGAGGTTTCGAACTAGGTCTGGGGTAAGGTGAGAGCCAGACTACTAACGGACTGGGGTAATATTCAGAAGAAGAAGGCATATATTTGGGCAGAGAGATTACAAACGAAGGGAATTATGGTATATGACCGTATGACGAAAGAGTCTTTCCAACGTCTCTTACCTAGACGGTCCTCAATTCCTATGAGAGAACTGCTTCATCCATTCGATAATGGTGCACCCAAAGCGAAGGATTTTATCCAACTATGCAACTATGCCATGCAATATTATCAAAATGTATTAACCTCTCGCTTACAGGGCGCCAGTATCGAATCAGATTTGCACCTGGAAAACTCTCATTGGATGAATACCACAATCCGTCTATCCATTGTGGGTCGTTTGGACCTGGACAAACCAATTACGGTTGTTGAGGCGCTTGAAGCACTAAAATCCATGGCTATGGGCAAAGCACCTGGTGATGACGGCCTACCAGTAAAACTATATCTAACGATATGGGAAGAGGTGGGACCAACCTTAGTGGATATTTATAATGAAATCTTGACAGGAGCCTCCTTGTCAGAGAGCATGCGGAGAGGGATTATCTCAGTCCTCTTTAAAAAGGGGGATCGTGCTGAAATTTGTGATTGGAGACCCATTTCTGTTTTGAATGTATCGTATAAAATCCTGTCCAAAGTATTGGCGAGAAGGCTGAGTCGATACCTTCCAGACCTGGTTAACCCAGACCAAGCGGCATTTATCAAGGGCCGCTCCATCTTCACGAACATTGTAACAGCAGTGGAAACACTAGAAATCATCAATAATGAGGATTTGAACTATGTCGTCCTACTGCTGGTTTTGGAAAAAACTTATGACCGGGTTAATTGGTCCTATGTACTTACCACTCTTAATGTTATGGGTTTCGGCCAGTCTTTTTCAACCTGGGTCATCGCTATGTACTCTATGTCTACGGCAGCAGTAATGGTCAATGGTCGTATCTCTGAGGATTACTCTCTGACTCGATCTCTGAGAAAGGGTTGTCCCCTGACCCCCCAGCTCTTCGCCACCCAGATGGACGTTTTGTTGAATAACATTAGATCTAATCCTCAGATTGTTGCCTATTTCCTTCACGATGTCTGTTCAATGGGGTATGCGCCGAATTGAGCCCAATCAACCTGAAAGGTTTTTGGGTGTCTAGATCTAGCTGCTGGTCTGTGATGCCCACCAAGATGATTTGCTGTTGCAGAAAATGATACAGAGATTGGGTTCGTGGGGTAAGGCCCCTCACCTATCTCTCTTTGGTAAAGGCATGGTGATTAATGGGGCACTATTTGCTTTGCTATGGTATGTTGGCACGGTAAGAGCCCTTGGGAAACAACTCTGCTCTATGACTAGGAGGAGAGCAACGAAATTTCTGTAGAAACCCTTCGGAGAGGAAAATGTTGCCTTCCTCTCCAAAGTGGCATGGGAAATGCTTTGTGCTCCACGAGAGCAAGGGGGCCTGGGTATGCTGAATCCTAAAAAACAGAATGACACCATGTTGGTTAAATGGTTTTTTAGAGCAGCCCTGGGCCTCCCTGACTCGCATTGGATTGTAATGGCCGAATACATCCTGGCAAACTAGTGGAATCTGAGTTGTCCTACTGACGTCTGGTTGTGCCTGTTCATTGCCTCATTCCAACGCCGATATATCAGATCTCCCTTTTGGAATGTCATTATTCAGGTATGGAAAGTCTTAAAACCGGATGTGTGGGTCGAACCGATTACGAAAGAGGAGGTTCTTTGCCAAATTCTATTTGAAAACCCTCACATCCGTAACACGTCAGGAGATTGGATTAGAGCAGACACTTCCTCAGATAGTTTTGGTCGAAGCTGGATTGAGAAGGGAGTTTTAAAAATATTTGATCTCTGGGACAATATGTATAGAAACTGGATTTCGGACAACAAACTACGAGAGAAACTGGGCCCAATCAAAAACATTGGCCAGAAAAATAACTTGCTCATCGAGTCGATCCCTCAGGCCTGGAAAGAATTGTTGTTCTCCACCAAACCAGCTCCACCAGGCACTTTGTTCAAAGATGATCTGCATGAGGGTCAAGTCTGGAAGCTGTTGGATGTACAGATAAATGGGGAAAGAACGTTTCAAGACTGGTATGTGGAGGGTCCTCAATTACAGCAGGCGGAATTAAACTCTCAGCCACAAATAGACTGTAGCCTGTAGGCTCTCGCAAGTAAGAGTATCCGAGATCTTAAATGTTGATGGTACATGAACATGTACACTGCTTGTTGATGGAATGTCCATACAAGAGTTAAGTTAGACCCCAAAATGTGGGAATGGAGAGCAAAAGGTCGCAATGGACAGAACCTTTGTCTCCTGGATTACACTCAGAAAGTAGGATACAAACTGTGTCTACCATCTAAAGATCCGCTGGTATTAGCAGTAATAAGATGGAGAGTTGTCCTGCAGATCGATGAACAATACTTGGCCAAATGCATTAAGAAATGTTGGTCCCACCTGAAGCTTATTCCAAGTCAAAGATGGGCCGCTTTATTGTGGCTACTTTCGCTACTGGCTACCCCATCAGCTGTGTGGATGGCACAACACGGAATGAAGGTAGATCTGACCTGCGCTCGCTGCAAATGGACCTTTCAATCTACAATCCATCTATGGTGGGACTGTCCTGCGGCGGCCCGGATTTGGCGGTGGTGGATCAAGAAATGGGATCAGATCTCAGATAAGGCCTTTTTGTGGGACAAAATATGAACTCTATTGGTGCAGCGGGCCTTCATCTGCCCTGGCCTACAGCCAGAGCCTATTTGGCTATTTACCCAGTTCGGCCTGTGGGCCCAGGCCGTGGCCTGACCCCACAGGCCGTATGCTGTTCTAGTCCTGCCCGGTACCACTGTCGGTACCAGTCCAGTCCAGTCCAGTCAGTCAGTCCGTTGGGGGTATACCCCAGCAGTTGTCTGTTTTTTGGCATTCTTCACTTTTGCAGATCTTGGAGACCGTGCGTGTGGAGTCTGCATCGGAGCTGCACTGTCCCTTCCAGCTCCATCTCTACCTCCTCCTTCGTCCGCCCTTCTTCTCCATCCTGTCGGACCGCCATCCCGGCGGGTCCGGCACACTGGTATCAGAGCGGGAACGGTCCCCCCTCCAACCCGCCCTTCCCCCCGCATGCAACAGCGGGTGCGGGATCGGTGTAATCCCGACAGCGGGATTTTTAGGTGTTTTTTCGGTGCGGCAGCAGAGAAAAAAGGAGAAAAAAGCAGCAGCGGGAAGAGACTGACATGTGGCGAAAAAGGAGAGCGCCACCACGCGTGACACGTGGCGAAAAAGGAGGCCGCCGCACGCTGCCCCACCCCGCCCCGCTCCCGGATATATATTATCAAGATATCTGGGATGCTGCTGCTGCCAGGGTTTGAACCTGGGCAGGCAGCACTCATGTGCGTGTGTAGCCAGTGTTATAACACACTGGCCAAACTGTATGCATGGTTGTATGGTGCGGAATGTTCGTGTTGAACAGTTGCACACCTGCTATTTACCCCCCTCCCCGTCGACGAGCAGCGAATTAAAGGCCGTCAAGCCGACGCTGGTAGATGGTGACGCTGGTGGCGGTCGCGCTCCCCCCCCCCCCCCCCCACACACACACACACCGTGGCTGCTGGTGCCTGCAGAAGTGACAATCTGCACTGGCACGTGGACACATGTTGAAGACCCCCCTGGCTAGGGGGCTGCGCCACAGACATATATATCGTCAAATAGAACTGCCCGGTAAACCGTAGGCAGAGAGGGAGAAGAGGACAACAAACGAGGGGCTGTGACAAACTGTTTCGTCGGAGTTTCACCGACTCATCAGGAGGCTGAACCCTCAACAGTCTGTAGAATCCCCTCACTGATTACACTGTAAGTGATAATCCACCTTAACCAAAATCAAAGTAGACTATCACTCACCCACACCAGATGGAAAACTCTACAGACTGTCGGTTCACACCCCATCACAAGCCAGCAAAACACCCACGAAACAAAGAAAGGTCTGTCACAGCCAAAAAATACACTCCAGACACGCCGCTGGCACTAGAGGCATATATATATATATATATATATATATATATATATATATATATATATATATATATATATATATATATATATATATATATACACCGACGAAACAGTTTGTCACACCCCCTCGTTTTTTTTGTTTTTCTCTCTCTCTCTATATGTTTTTATATATATATATATATATATATATATATATATATATATATATATATATATATATATATATATATATTACTAGTGCTCACTGTTGCCGCAACAATGTGGCAACTGCTCAAGACTCCCCCTCTAGCAAGGGGGCTGTGTGACTGTGGCACTGGGGTGGTTGATCAAGATCTCAGCCAGCCCTAGATCATCATCATCTTTTTTTGTTTTGCTGTGGCATCAGGCCACCAGCACTTTAAAGGCCAAGATTCTGTGGATCTTGGTAGAACCCTGGTATCACCCTCCTTCCATTAACCTACCACCCCCCAACCCCTTTCTCTCTTCCCCCATCATCTAATCACCGTTTCTCCCCCCTACCATTACTCTTTACTCCTCCCTCTCTCTCCACCCATCTTCCACAACCTTTTTCTCTCCTCTCCTCCCCACTCACCATTTCTCACTAATCTCATCTACTCCTCTCCACCTTTTTCATATCTTTCTCACCCTCTTCTCCTCCTTCCCTCCCCCAACTACTATCCCATCATCTTCCCCATCCCCCACCTTACCTTTTTCTTTCTCTTCTCACTTCTTTCTCTCTTTCTTCATCACTTTTTCATCCCCCCCCACACCCAACTCCGAATTTTTCTGTTTTTTTTTTTTTCTTTCTTTTCTCTTTCTCTTTGATGTAAAATTTTTCTTTCCCTCCAAAAATCTGAATCATCTTAGACCGTCTGAGCGCTTCGCCGGACGCCCTTATGAGCGCCCTCCACCTATCATGGTGGACGGTCAGGAGGAGTTCGTTGTTTCCGACATCGTATCACGCCGAGTTATCAACGATACCCCTCCACGCATCGAGTACCTTGTGCGTTGGAAGGGCTACCCTGATGAGGAGGCTACTTGGGAGCCCCTCGAGCACTTGCAGCACGCCAGGATGTTGGTGCGTGCATATGATCGTGCTCGTCGTGCTGAGACATCCGCTTCTACTCAGCCGACTGACCCTCTTCCTCCTTCGGCTGAGGAGATTGCTGAGGACGAGCCCGCTCCCTCTGAGGCCGTTCATGGGCCGCAGACGGTCGCCTTCGAGCGTCCACAGCGCACTCATCGTCGCCTTTCGAGTTACGATGACTGACACTCTTATCCTTTATCTTTCCCCACTGACTCACACCATCAGGTACTCCATCATCATCTCTTCTTCAGGATGTCGGCGTTTTGCGGCTCTGCTTCGACATCGACTCCACTGCTACTTCATCGACGTCATCGACCACTTCGATGACTTCAGCTACTTTGGACGTGACTACTTCACGTCACCACCCTACCCTGCATACTCCCTTGCCTCTGTCGCATGATGGTTCTCACTTAGCTGGGTCTCTTTGAGTTTGGCTCTCCCTTGGTTTCACATAGGCATTGGGACCGTACCATTATTTTGGCTTCCTTGCTCCCAGATCTAGCTCCGTCTCCCAGTCGGTGAGTTGTGTGCATATTTCCCTCACCCACTGCCCTCATCACCCTAGCGCCGGCTATTGCATGCCTCCAGTTCGGCATAGCTCCACCCTATTTCAGGCTCTCCTTTTCATGGTCAACCCTGCATGGTGTCACCCTTTTGTCGAGCATTACCCGTCTTGATGGTCTATCTGTTAGGGTCATTGGTTTTGTTTCGCTACCACTCTCCCACCTTGAGCCTGATGACCTATCCCACCTTCATGTGTGACTGTCCTTAGGAGTTTCGATTCTTAGGTTGCATTCACCCCCTCTGAGACCATCCCACTCTTAGTGGTTCAGCGACATGACATTATCTTGTGACATATTGCTCTTTTCCTTTCAGCACTGAGGCCACTGCCTCCAGGACTTTAGGATTGTATCATACTACATTTCACTTTCTGCTGTTAGCTAGGATATGGATACCAGACAGTTGCTTTCTTTTGACATTATATGGCTCAGGATGCATCGCATGGACTCGGCATGGAGCTTGCTCCGCATCCTAGATTTCTCAGCTTTCTTTATTGCAGAGTTCCGCTGCTTTTGCGGATAGTGTGTTTATGGCTTTTGCGGTCCATTACAGGTCTGAGGATCGTGCAGCGGGCCTTCATTTGCCCTGGCCTACAGCCAGGGCCTATTTGGCTATTTACCCAGTTCGGCCTGTGGGACCAGGCCGTGGCCTGACCCCACAGGCCGTGTGCTGTTCTAGTCCTGCCCGGTACCACTGTCAGTACCAGGCCAGGCCAGTCCAGTCAGTCAGTCCGCTGGGGGTATACCCCAGCAGTTGTCTGTTTTTGGCATTCTTCACTTTTGCAGAACTTGGAGTACATGCGTGTGGAGTCTGCGTCGGAGCTGCGCTGTCCCTTCCAGCTCCATCACTAACTCCTCCTTCGTCCACCCTTCTTCTCCATTCTGTCGGACCGCCATCCTGGCGGGTCCGGCACAATTGGGGGGCATTCCATATAATTTTTCATGTGAAAAAGGGTGGGGGTACATAGCTCAGGCAACAAGAGCAGTTCTCTGCAACGCTATCTGGCATTCCATATAATTTTTCATGTGAAGAAGGCTGGGGGTACATAGCTCAGGCAACAAGAGCAGTTCTCTGCAATGCTATCTGGCAATCTTATAATGATTTGGTCTTCAATGATAAAGAGTGGACAGACAAACAACTACGAGCATCCGCCTTACTATTTTGACGGATTGGAGAAGAAAAGTGCTGAAGTCGGACAACAAGTCTGGAGGCCACAGATGGTTCAGAGAGACCTGGGCCCTCAAGGAATCAATGGCCATAATTACAGATGAGAATAAGTTGGTACTTGGCGACTGGCTGTTTGTAGTGTAGCTTCAACCTGATTACTCAGTTGCTTTGGTCGCAGTAGACAGGCAGCAGGTCAGTTTGGGGAGGGAGTGTCCAGTTTACTCTAAGTTCTGTGCCCTACTCGGGGACACTCTGTCGCAATAGACAGAACTTTAGGGACCACACAATAGACATAGCATTTGCATCTAGTGAGCTGTTGCATATAGGGTAGGTTTAGTAAGGGGCTCTTGCATATTTACTAGGGTACGCTTTGCATGTGATGAAGAGTTGAGGTAACCAGTTGTCTTTTTGGTTTGTTGGTTCTGTAGGCCTTGGTGGCAATCCTTTATTTTCCTTTTTTGCTTCTCTTTTGTATTTTGGATTGTGAGGCTTTGTAGGCCCTGGTGGTGATTTATTGTGTGCTTCTCAGGGTTGCGGAACATCAGGGCAGCGGTCTCGTTTTGGCCATTTCTGTCCCTAGGTAATCTTCCCAACGCCTGCACTCTTTTAGTGGTCTTGTATTGGGCGTTCACACTTTGCTTTACTTTTCCGGGTTGTTTTGTATGAGGGATTCCCGGCCTCATTTACAGTCTTATAATGAAGCCCTCAGGGGCCCTTGCTTTGTTAAAAAAAAAAAAAAAAAAAAAAAGAGTTACAGAAAGACACAAGAGGACGGACTGTCAGAACTACCCCTCCGAAGACCCTAAAGCATATTCATGATGACTGCATGCTACCTGAAATTAACTTGTAAGGTTGCATACATCCACGGTGCATGGAACAATATCATTCTTGGAACACACACATCCACACACACTTTTTTTTTTTGGGGCCCTATTGAGTGCAGCGCCAATTGTTTGTTTTTCTTGTGTCAAGTAGTATGTTTATGAGGGGTAGGACAGAGGGTGCTACCACACCCTGCCCCTCCCCTTCTGTTTTCCAACCCCTAATTTTCCGGGTGTGCCGCATCACGTCTGTGCGCATGCGTGCATGTGTGTCCACTGATGCGCCGCACATGTGTCCACTGCTGCGCCACAAGTATGATACATTACATATATATTTAATTTATTTTTCTGTTTAATTTGGGAAAAGAAATCCAATTCTTTTTTTTTCTTTTAGGCAAACGTTGTTCACTTTATTTTTCCGCACAACATAGTCCTTTTTCAGATTTTCCTTTTTTTTCCATTTTTGGGAAAATTGTTGAAATATCCTGAAAAGTTGGGGTATTTCGTCAGATACACCTTAAACACCGGGGTATGCCGAAATGCCCCAAACTTCTGCATCTTCCCCTGTCCCGGTCATCACCAACTTAGCCATATGCCCTGGCCCTGGACAGAAGGGGCCTGAGCATTTCTTTTGCCAACTGCAGGGTCCAACGGCCAGAATATAGACAAGTTGCCCAGGGCCCAGTAGGGTTACATGCAACAGATGGCATGTCCAATATATTTTGCAAAGTTTCCCACCTGTCACAGGGGCATTTCGCCATACCCATGCCTTTCAGGGGTATCCAACGAAATACCCCAACTTTCAGGAGCATTTCAACAATTTTCCCCTCTTTTTTTTTTTTTTTGACAGGGACCCTCCCTGGAGGTTGCCCGGCAAGGCTGCCCGGACAACCAAGGTGATGTGGGCAGCTCGGTTTGTAATCCAGGACAACACGCAATAATGTCTATAATACTCTATATATACATACACATCCCTGCAACATCCATACACACATGATAATGAAAGATGACCCAACCCCCACTGCAACCATTCTATGAACTGTACACAGCAGATGGACAGCTGCAGAGTTCATGGACTCCTGAAACCTCACCTCTCTAATACTATAAAGCAAATAGAGGGTCTCGCGTGACGGTCCCACGCGAGCACCCGATGCCAGTGTTGGGAAGAGTCGAGACAGGCCCTGGGCCCATGGTAGGAGCGGGCGGTGAAACGGCGCCGCGGTAGAGATGCCGGCGAAACGGCACGGTGGCCAAATGGGTCGGGAGCGGGCCGAAACGGCATGGCAGCGGGCGGGGAATCGACGAGCGGGCGGCGCACGGGCAGGGAAAGCAAACGGGTCACGGGTAGGGAAAGCAAACGGGTCACGGGTAGGGAAAGCAAACATGTCGGGAGCGGGCGGGGAGTTGACAGAGGTGTTTGTGTCGGGCGGGTGAGCGAGCGGGTGGGAAAGCGCGACCATGTGATACATAAAGAACGAGGGAGAGTGAGAGAGGGAAAGAGACCGGGCGATGAACAAGGGAAGAGGTGTGTGTGTGTGTGTGTGCGAGTGTGTGTGTGTGTGTGTGTGTGTGTGTGTGTGTGTGTGTGTGAGAGAGAGAGAGAGAGAGAGAGAGAGAGA
>BFEA01000013.1:6506597-6518625 GCA_003427395.1 Chara braunii
GGGGGGGGGGGGGGGCGCGCGAACCGCCTGGACCAATCAATCAATCAATCAATTATAGCATTGTTTGATTTACTTTTTACATATGTGTTGATTGATTGATTGATTGATTGGTTGGTTGGTTGGGGGAGGGTCACCCACTCCCATTGCAGCCATCACTCGTTCAATCAATCACTCACTCAATCAATCATTTTTGTTTGGCATGCATATTTTTTTCTTTAATCCATTGAAAAAATGAATCAATCAATCAACGAATCAATCAATCAATCAATTGATTGCAATCAATCAACAAACAAATCAATTGTCACTCAGGCAATGAATCAACCAATCTATTTCCTGACCCCCCCAAAAAAGAAAGTTCTTTTTTTTTTCCTCCCCTTGGAGGAGTGCCTCCCAACAGCCCCCCCAACCCCCCGCCGCATCAGTTTCCAAAGGTGGCCCCTGGCAGACCCCGGAAAGGGCTCGTACGGCCCGTACGATTGCCAGGG
This sequence comes from Chara braunii, assembly GCA_003427395.1. NCBI lineage: Eukaryota > Viridiplantae > Streptophyta > Charophyceae > Charales > Characeae > Chara > Chara braunii. The sequence goes on from BFEA01000013.1 coordinate 6,507,083, forward strand.
GGGCGTTCATACAGAACTACCATACGTGCGAACGGGCCGTATCTGTACGACGGACAGATACAGTGCACATCACTCGAGGTTGTATGTGTGTGTGAGAGAGAGAGAGAGAGGGAGAGAGGGAGAGATAGGAAGGGGGGAAAAGGGACAGGGTAAGAGAGAGAGAGGGAGAGAGAGAATCAGCAATGATCGTGATCGTGACATGGGGCCTCCCTCCACTACTCACCAAATGTGCAAAGTGAGAATGAATCTTCTGCTCGAAGGTAGGAGGATACACCACCACTATTTTTGTGTTTTATAGAGAAAAAAAATGGCGGTGTATCTTCCCATGCTCTAGCGGGAGATTCATTCCCATTTTGCATGTCGTTCACATCTTCCTATCCCGATACAAATAAGAATAGGAAGCGGTATATCTTCACATGTTATAGCATAAGATTCATCCTCAGCTGTCCTGTTCCGATAGGCGGACGGAACACAAAATGAGAATGAATCTTCCGCTAGAACATGGGACGATACACCACCGCATATTTATCATTTGTTGCGGTGGTGCATCTTCCCATGTTCTAGCGGAATATTTACTCTCTCTCTCTCTCTCTCTCTCTCTCTCTCTCTCTCTCTCTCTCTCTCTCTCTCTCTCTCTCTTTGTGTGTGAGTGTGTGTCTGTCTGCGGAAGTCTGTGCGCAGGAATTCTCTCTTCCTCCTCTGTCAAAACCACAGTTCACGGAGGAGGAAGAGAGAATTTGCACACAGACTTCCGCACGGAGAGAGAGAAAGAGAGAGTGGATCTGCCATATTTTCTTATCTACAAAAGACAAAAAATGTGGCCGTGTCTCCTTCCATGTTCTAGCAGAAAATCCATTCTCATTTTGCATGCTTGAGTCCAATTTAACCAATCGTGTACCATTCTGTTGGCCTCTACTGTAGGGTAGATCACACAAAGAACGGAAGAGTATGCGAAGGTCAAGCTGGCAGGGCAGGGGAGGAGGGGGCAGAGAAAGAGAGAGAGAGAGAGAGAGGGGGGGCAGGGGGGAGAGAGAGAGATAGAGAGAGAGGGGGAGAGAGAGAGAGAGAGAGAGAGAGAGAGAGAGAGAGAGAGAGAGAACGGGCCCACAGGTGAGGGGAAGGGCCCCCCCCCCCGAGAGAGCAAAAAGCTTTCGAGTTCTACACAGAGAGAGAGAGAGGGGGGGCAGGGGGGGGGGGGGAGGGGAAATGGCCTCGGGCACAAACCACATCCAGAAATGGTGGACGGTTTTCTCTACTTGGTTGCACTGTCGGACAGGATGTGGGGGGCATTGGCCAGGGGGCTGAGAGGAATATGGCACTGAGTGCAAACCACATGCAAGAATTGTGAACGGTTTCTCTAATTGATTGCCTTTCCCGATGGCATGAGCATCCTATGTGATTGTGCACAGGCAGAACTGTCCCGAGTTCCACTAACTGCAGTTGGCTCCTCCCGACTGTGTGCGTAGTTGACTCTCTCGCACTCTCTGATACATCTGGGTCCTTTGCATGATGGTTTTCCAAGATGTAACTCTGTGCTATCTGCATCTTGCTTTGTGTTCTTTATTTCTTTCCAGCCTCTGTGAGTGAGTTCCTGCCATATATGGCTGCACCCACTCCATAACGAGCGAAGCCACCGCGTGTCCAACTTGTTTTTCTAAACTTTGATTTCCGTCATCATTGTGATGCATACGGATCTATCAGTGCATTTCTTAGTGTTCTCACCAACGAATTCCAAAGATCATTGAAACGAAACAACAACCTTCTATTAGAAATTCGCTGACTCACAAGGTCCAACAAAATTCCAAATCCTTGGCTCGTTTTTGAATTTAATAATCTTAGCAAGTTATTATATCCACAATGACAGTGCAGACTCGGTGCACCAATGTTTAGCAAGGGTAATGTATGCAATGCTGCAGATCTCTCAAACTACCATGACAAAAAAGAGAAACTCACATTTCTTGCAGTGAAGCTATATTTCCAAGTTCCAGTGGCAACCTCCCAGACAAATTGTTATTGTGAAGTTTCCTGCAGGCATTGACAAATCAAACACAGAACCCCTTCAAACGAGTCAGCTTTTACGTGCCAGCAAAGCACTACCGTTTCAGCTGAAGATGTGTGCAATTATAGGAGATCAATCGAAAAAGATTTGAAATGGAACGGAGCTTCACAGTACAAGTTGCAGACCAACATCTACTGAGTGCCCACTTGCTTAACTTGCAAATCAGAACTAAGAAAGAGGTGCAAAATCAGTGTTGTGCAAGGAATATGAGTGTGAGCGATATACATAAAACCAAGTTGCGAAATCACACAGCTGAACAAGTAGTCGTGTCCCAAGCAGAGAGTACAAATGCACCGAGAAAACCATCNGGAGAGAGAGAGAGAGAGAGAGAGAGAGAGAGAGAGAGAGAGAGAGAGTCGGCCCAATGGCCAGGGGGGTGTACTGAAGAGATGACGGAGGCCAGCATGGGTAAACTTAAAATTAGTTGGGCCCTTTCAAAGTTGGACAGGTACCAGGTAGGGGTATATTGCAAAGATGGTCGGTCCAACTGGACGAAGGGTACTTCGCAAATATTTCTACTTGTCAGATGGGTATTCCGTTCTACCCACATCTTTTAGGGGCAGTTTGGCATAAATCTAGACAGCCAGAGAATTACTATCAGATAATAATTGACCCATCTGAGAACCTCACTGTTTGTTTCACACTCACAAGCGGTCACGAGTGGGCGCGCTGCTCCTCGGAAACTGGAGCGCGCCAACTTTGAAAAATTTTCACCCTTATAATGTAGGTTCTATACCTAAACTTTGCATTTTTGCTCCGTGCCGTAACCCATAGGTCCTTCCTGGCCATGCCGATCAGCCAAATTTCCAAGCCATGTGTGTTTTTACAATCTCTTCAAGTATATCATCATCAACTGCGGGGGCACAGGGAACACAGCCCAATCAGCGTGTCTTTTTCCTTTCTTTTGGCATTTTCATTAACGCTCCTGAAAAAAAAATAGTTGTCCTCGCATAACCCTACCGTGCGGGAGCAACAAAAAACCAGTTGGGGGGCGGTACCGGTGGGGCGCAGCCGTGGGGAAGTGCAGAATCAGATTTTTTTTTTTCCCGCGGTGCACTTGGGCGATGACTTTTGGCAGCGGAGGCACCATTTCGTTTATCGCCCAGCCCGTTTTCCAAAAGTTTCTCGATGGGACCAGGGCCGATCGGAGCATGTACCCAGCAAATAGGCTCCTGGAACTAGTGCCAACAGGCGGCAAGCCGTGTTCACACGGGTGTTGGCGCCCATGCCGTTGTGATCAGCAGCGCTATCGTCGAGGGGAAAGGAGTAGCACCATCGTGAAGCGGAAAAGAGCAGTGCCATCGCCATCTCCTCCTGTGTCCGTTGACAGTCAAGCCGGGTTGACATGCGATTGTGATCGGCAGCGCCATCATCGAGGCGAAAGGACGAGCGCCATCGTTGTCGAGGGACGGCAGGAGGGACGGCAGGAAGCAGCAGGGAAGACCAGCGGTTGACAATAAAGGAACAGCCACAGAGCGGCGCAGAGGAAAGGAGGCCCGGGAGCAGTGTCATCGCCCACCACCGCAATCGGGGAGAGGAAACCCGTCGTGGACAGGGGAGGAGGGGAGAGCTCGCCAAGACAAAGGAGAGATGACAGCTGAGTCATGAGAAGCGATGAGAGGAGTGGCGACACAGGAAGACAGCTTCAGGAGCACGTGAGGGTCGTGACTAGGTTTTCTTCTTTTTTTTTTCCCTTTTTCAAAGGTTGACGGGCTTGGGGAAACCAGGCAGCTGAGATTCAGCGGGACCAACATCCGAGTGGAGCTGGGTGAATGAAATTCCTAAATTACCTGTGACCCGTGGGCTCGACGATGATTTCTCAAGGCGCCTAGGGAGGTGGAAACGGACGAGGAGGTAGGATAACGTTGACGATGGAGGAAGGAGGTAACGAATGAGCAAGCAAGACACGTGTGATTGATGAGTAGGAAGGGAAGAGATGGATGCAGCAAGAAGGCAGATCAATGATTTGAAGGCGGGAGGGTGATGGAGGGAGAAAGATGGAGCGAGAGGGAGGAGAAGATCAATGACTAGAAGGAAACAAGGTGATGGAGGAAGGAAGATGGAGCGAGAGGGAGGAGAAGATCAATGACTAGAAGGAAATAGGGTGATGGAGGAAGGAAGACGGAGCGAGCGGGAGCAGATGAGGGAAGGAGGATGGGTAGGAAGGGAAGAGATGCATGCAGTAACCAGGAAGATTGATGATTGGAAGAAGGGAGAGTCATGAAGGAAGGAAGACGGAGCGAGACCGGGAAGAAGATCGACGAGTGAGTGAGAAGAAGGGAGAGTGATGAAGGAAGGAAGATGGAGCGAGAGGGAGAAGAAGATCCACGAGTGAAAGGAGGGAGCGTAATAGATCAAGGAAGATGGAAATTGCAAGAAAGATGGAGCAAGAGGGAAGAGACGAGTTGTAGCAACAAGGTAGGGAAGGATGATGTGCAAAGACGGAAAGGATGACAGGGAAGGTGGGATGCCAACAAATGTGCCAGTGACGTGGAGAAGGGGAGGAAGGACATGGAGATTTGACGGGGAAGAGTAGAACAGGGAAGATGAGGTTGAAGGGGCGAGAAAGGACGATGTGGAAGGGTGGAAGGGCGCTGGTTTTTCTTTTCATTTTTTTCCGCTTGTTCAAAGGTTGACGGGCTTGGGATATCATCATCGAACTTACTCACTTCTCACCGCTGCTCCTAAATAATAAAATGAATGGAAATAATAGACGCTTCTTACTTTGTCAAAAGCTTGCTGGCTTTCGAAAAGGCAGGCAACAGTACGAACATGCCTAGCTCGGTTAGTAAGCCCGTGAACTTTTGAAATCTGTAACTAAGTTCGAATCCATTTGGTTCGAGATGATATCTCAAGGCCGGTGGCCTTTGTTAAGAAAAAAGAAAAAGGAAGGCAGGCACCAGGGAGGGAGATGGAAACGGCGTACGAGGTAGGGTGACGTTGATGATACAGGGAGGAGATCGAGAATGACGGACACGTGATCCACGAGTAGGAAAGGGGGAAATGGATGCAACAATCAGGAAGATCAACGACCAAAAGAAGGAAGATGATGGAGGAAGGAAGATGATGTGCAAGGTCAGAAAGAATGAGGTGGAAGGGGGCGTGGCGACCAATACAACGGTGACGTGGAAAGGCAGGGAGGACACAGAGATTTGACAAGGAAGAGTAGAATGCGGGGGGTGAAATGGAGGACGGATAATGTGGAAGCGTAGGGTGGGGGGAATGAAGTCAATGAAGGGACGATCCACGAAAGGAGTGTAGGGAGGACGGACGGGAAGGTGAGACGGCGTTCACGATGAAGACACTAAGATGGAGAATGGAGGCAGAAAAGGGGGAAGGAGGGAACATAATGACAATGATGGATGGTTCACTAGTTCCGTTTTTTGAGAATTTGACACAATTGCGGTTGGGTCGGTGCATATTCCTGCTTGATTTGTGGAATTCTCGTTTGTAATTTCTTTGCTTTGTAACTAGCCACGGCAGGTCCACTTGTGTGTCTAAAAGGTGCGGTGAAACGATGCTCATCCCTCAAAGTTATGGAAACGGTCGGATACCCCTCCAAAACAATTGTGGTATGTGAGTTGTTGCTGGCATCCCGGTTTTGCAACTGGCCCTGCTTATGAATAATGCTTTATTGTTTTGTTGTCCTGCTGCAACACTAAGCTGCCGCGAGATTCATGCTCCTATAAATCGGATATCGAGTGTCTACCGGTGGTGTTGTTCTTTTGCTGCTGCTGCTGCTGCTGCTGCTTGTGTATGAGAATTTGCATGTGTTGCTGTGTTCTCTATAAACGACTCCACAAAAAAAGCACAACTGTGCCAGACTATCTAGCTGTTGTTTCATCAAGTTTGCTATCTAGTCTATGGCCTTTACTTTATGGTACTAGCTGTTGTTTCATCAAAAAAAGCACCTATGTGCTAGACTATCTAGTCTACGGCCTTTACTTTATGGTACTAGCTGTTGTTTCATCAAGTTTGCACTTTCACCAACTCGTCAGTACATTGAACCTTGACAGTCTGACCAGGATACATACGGATTTGCCATGTTGTTCGCAATACCCCTGAGGAAAGTCACATACAGGTTTGCCACGTTGTTCGCAATAACCCTGAGGAAAGTTACATACGGATTTGCCACGTTGTTCGCAATACCCCTCTGAGAAAAGCGGTCGACTTTACTCGGACCAACCTTGCAATCCTAGCAGACTGTCGGTCCTAACCCCCGACAAGAAAGGCCGTAACTTCTGAGAAACTGGTCTGACACCGCCGTAAAACCCGGTCCACAGGCCCACTCAGCCATGGATACCCACTGCATGACCCGTAGTACATTCCCAACCCTAGCCGCATCCATGCCCCAAACAGCAGAGCGCAGAGAGAGAGAGAGAGGGAGAGGGGGAGAGAGAGAGAGAGTGGCAGCGACTTCGATCGGTATAAGCCCAAGCTGTGCATTGAGGTGCGCGCCTCAGCACACATCTGGCGCACCTCGTGCACTGCACCGCGCACCACACCCGATGTGGAGCAAAAAAAAAAAGAGAAAAAGGAGAAGGGTGCCGCCTCCCCCCCTAAAAAGAAAGTGCAAGGGGTCATGGAACACCCTACCCTAAGGAGGGGAACACCCCACCATTCTCTCTCTCTCTCTCTCACACACACACACACACACACACACACACACACACACACACACAGACGACCTCTTTTTTTTTTTTTTTTTTTGCGTGATCAAAGCGGATGATCGTAAGCTTTGTCCACCTTCATGTTCTCAAATGAAACAATCCATGGTATACTTAATTCATCACTTTAAGCTTTATACAGAGGGTGTGTCTGTACCAGCTTCTCACACACACACACACACACACACACACACACACACACACACACACACACGTACACCTATGTACAAGCACCCAACCAAAGGAGAATTTGGTGTATATTTAGTTAGCAAGGAAACCAATCCTCCTTATCATTGGAAAATCCAAGCACCAGGTTTTGCTCATTTACAAGGACTTCATCTTATGTTGAAACATCAGATGCTCGCAGATGTGGTTACTAAACTTACTACCATAGGTCCTCAGGATATTGTGTTCGGAGATGTGGATAGGTAACACATCGTGTCATACACTAAGCTCTCGATCACAAAAACACACTTGATTTTTTTTTCTCGTGCGCGTGCATGTGCACCACTCTCTCGCGCATGGCGTACAGCGGGCCCCGCGAAATATTTATATTTATTTTTTTTCCCTCTGATGCAGCAGACCATAACCAGCATCCTGACCAATAGATTGGTAGACTGCCACTGCACCTGTTGTGTACCGACCCTGCAAGCTCTGCGCGGGGATGGAGTGCCAAGAAGCCTGGAGGCAAGGTACTGAGCCTGACAGACTACTCAGTGAGAGCAAGCTATGGACTCAACTGGAGGGCGAGGAAAGCTCCCGCGTCAATGTCAGTCACCATATGGCAAGCAGTTCTTACAGATGACCTACAAAGGGCTGAAAGAATCCTTTAAGAAACTTTGGAAAAATAGATCCTTCCAGACAGTAAGCCTGTCCATATCCTGGGCTGCCGTCTCTCTCGGCGAACTCCTCGGCTGAGCGGGGCTTTTGAGCAGGGCAGTCAAGTGATCTTACACTGCACAAGGTGTAACTGGCCTTTTGAGACGACGCAGCATCTGTGGTGGGAATATCCAGCGTTGAAACCGCTCTGGAAATCGTGGGAATATCATTGGAAACAGACGGGAGAGAGAAGTGGAATGGGATGAAAAATAGGTTGTGCTGTGCTTCCTGCCTCTGGGGTGTGAGGCAAGGCGCTGATCGGCTCGATGATCTGGTCAGACAGAAAGAACAATATTCCAGGGAAGACCACAAGGAGATAAAAAGCAATGACAGCAAGGCCTGAAACAGGTGATTCGGGTGGACTGAGGAGGAAAGCGAAGATGGAGGCAGCTGAATTGGTTCCTGAGAACATGGACAAAAGGAAATCAGTGAGCAGCAGTATCAACGGGCTTGGTTATCGCACTATTTATATTGGCCAATGGCCCTAAATTCTGTTATGTATAGGGAAGGCAGAGGGCAGACAGAACAATTAGGCGAAGACCAGGGCACTCAGTCAACAGGGAGGCAATGTGGGAGATAGTGCCAGAGAACAACCCGGGCCAATTCGTTCGCACAGGGTGCATTGTATTCATATATAACACACGCGCGATATGAAATGGATACACAGGGTACCAACTTTCAAAAATGCCCCCCCCAAAAAAAATTAATACCCTATATCCATATGAAAAAGATTAGTACCCTGTATCCATACGAAAAAGATTACTACCCTGTGTCCGTACGAAAAAGCTTACTACCCTGTGTCCGTACGATAAAGACTAGTACCCTGTACCCGTACGGAAAAGACTACTACCCTGTATCCGTACGTGCACATTGCACAAAAAGTCCTCGTCCCAAAGGTTCAGATAAAGTGAAGTGCTCCCCACGTTTTCAAACAAGCTGGCCTCCAGCCGTCCGAACTCCAGGCAAGTAACTGCACACTGCAGACGGAGAACGGGGCTCATGCCAGAGCAAAACACCTGCCCCTTGGTAATTCAAATAGAACACCCGAGTGATTTATTTGGTGATTCATTTGAATAGAACACCCGTCTGTTCAATTAGAACATCCGTGCGAACTATTCGAATAGAACATACATGTGTACAACGTGCGTACTATTTGGATTTCAAGGGGTAACTTTGAGAAATGGACTTTTCTTTCCAGGCAAAGTTGAATATAGTACATACGTGCCTTTTGTTCAGGGGAAGACTGTAGGAGAGCGCCAGCTGTATAGGAGCAGGGTTAGTCCCCTGGCTGAAATAGGCCAATACGATGTGGGAGGCTGTTGGTGATAACGAGTTACAGATGAGAATCAAAATGAGAGAGAAGTGGAAAAGATGTTGAGAGGTCTAAGAGAGTGCCGTTGGAAAGGTTGCTGTTTTGTGACAACCCAAACTGGGTAGTGCTCCCACTCTTACGGGTACTTGCCTCATGTTATATACAACAATAGAATTTGCTGCTGTTTAAAAAACAAATAATAAGTATTAAGAGTAATAAGTTAACAACAATAAGCTCGGATTTCATCACCAGAAATCAGAACCAAAAGCTGCCAAAGTTGGCGTACTCGGAATTTTGCGGTCTGTTTGGAGGGAATACTTCTCCGTAGGCAAACTGATGTTTTTCTTTTCTGATGCAGCGGACACAAACACACATCGCTGATCCTTTGTTAAACTTTTCATCACCCAAAGTCAGAACTAGAAAACACCAATGTTGGTGTACTCCTGATTGATTGCACACCCTCCCCCAGCCTCTTTTCCAGGTGAGTTCATTTATTTCTCTTTTCCAGGTGAGGTTCATCATTTCTCTTGGTTCTATTTCTCTTTTCCAGGTGAGTTCATTATTTCTCTTTTCCAATATTCAGGTGTAATTCACTGTTCTCTGTTTCCTTTATTTTTACTCGTCCCAAACAATCTTTTTGACCACAGCAATTTCTTGCCGCTCGTCCACCTTTTAGTCCGTCATGGCACCGCCATTCTTGCAGCTGCTCGTCAACAGCCTATGGCAAGCGTGATCTCATAGCAGCAAGCTTTGGCGAGGATGAGCTGGCATGCATGCGCAGAGCAGCAATCTGGGGGGGAGCGCAGTCTCATAGCAGCAAGATTTCGGGAGGGTGGGCTGGCATGTACGCGCAGAGCAGCAATCTGGGGGGGAGATAGGATGGCTCGCACGCAAGAGGGCAGCAAATGAGGGGGAGAAGGGCCGCACCCGTGCAAAAGAGAGAGAGAGAGAGATGGATGGGTGGGGCACCATTTCTCCCTGCAACCAGTAGGAGCACCACGTAGCATCTTGACATGGGGCTCTCTCTCTCTCTCGCTCGCTCGCTCGCTCACACAGACACACACACACACACACACACACACACAAACACTCCCCCACGAAATACCCAATCGTAAGCACGCCAACGTGACACTGAAGTGGCCGCAATTCGTGAAAAAAGATGTGGACAGGGCTTCACGTTCTCTCTCCCTACTAACCTAAGACATAAAGTGGGTTGAGCTAATAGGCCATCGCGCACTGCATAGCAAGTCATGTGCTTCCGGAAGTTCCAGCTGCTGTCAGCTATAACTGCTAGCGGAAGGAAGTTGACAAGTAATTCACCAGGACTCGATCCTGACAAACAACTGGCCACTCGCAGGACGGGACGGTCCATTCTTGCCCTCTGATGCCGAGATTCTCTCGAGTGTTGTCTTCCATTTCGTCTACTGCCAAAGACGTGTCTGGCAACCTACCAGGACGGGAACACCTTGCACGGTCCGCTGCACTTCATCAGCCTCTATCGCTGTTTGTCTGCAAGTTGGGAATAAAGGTGTCCTCTCTTTCAAAGGAGAAAATGCACAGCTAAGTTCAGTGTTCCCCGAAAAACAGCCATCGACATGTAGCAGCATCACTGGTGGCTTTCAACTCTGCCGACCGTTTATGGCAAGAATGAATCTCTGCACGCGTGATCGTTAAAACGCATAGAAATGGCAGCTCTCTAACGGTGCAAGGGATGAAATCTACACACATGCGATCAGCAACCAACAGATCAAGCGTTCGAATCGTAGTGCCCCTAACATAATTTGTATCCACCAATTCATGATTTGTTTACGAGTAGTTACACGAGTGTCATTCAGCCACGAGACAGAAAGTGGAAAAGACAAAAGGCTTGTTATCCGAATCTTAGCGGTTGCATGTCCTTCAAGATGTGAACTGCTCACTTGGCGATCGACATTTACACATCTGCTATCCGCGGCCATCACATCGTAACGTTTCTCGAGTCACCGTGAAAATTTGATCGAATGTACCAAATGTCATCCATACATCTCCAATGTGCGTGGTTTTTGCAATTCCCTGATGACAGTCCAGTCAATTGGGCCGGTCAGCGTCATGCATGAGTTGCACTATAGTCGTCACAGGTGCTGGATTCGAGGCCTGCTAACGCAGCCCGATGGACGGAAGAACACCTCTGGTCGCTCGTTCGCTCGCACAGTCGCACACAGAGGACACGAACCACCAGCGCAGACGTGCCAGCTAAATGGACGGGTTAGTATCCCGCCAGAATTCGAATCCCTCCGGCGAAAACGGGGAAAAAAAAACAAGAAAGGAGGCGAGAACACGTCGCCCTGTGCGCGTGTGCGGGTCGTGCGAGCGAATGTTACATACAACTGACTGCAGCGCGTATAGATGGGAAGTCCCCAACGATGAGAGACACCTTTTTGACCCATGGTGACAATTGTCCAGTGCCCAGACGCAAGATGTATGTTTAACAAGCTCCTAGCCGGCTGGAACGGCCCTCACTCTACCGGCCCTGTTCCGACCGATTGATCTTGGTTCGCCACGCCCATAGAGTTCACGTTTTGCAGATAGAAGCAAGCACCAATTCACCACAAGATGAGCAGCCCCATCCCCCCGCCTGTATATCGCC
>BFEA01000013.1:6559037-6590358 GCA_003427395.1 Chara braunii
TGTTAGCGTTGATCAGAACACAACGATGTTATTAGGTTAGCAACCAGTCAGGTTTCAGAGCAGCAACCAGATCAGCAAGTAATCAGTCCAAGCAGCCAGGATCAAGTGTTCTGCCCAGTGGTAATCAGAAAGGCAATCAGATCAGTAAGAAATTTTGCAATCAGTTCAGTAAGCAATTTTGCAATCAGTTAAGTAAACAATTTTGCAATCAGATCAACAATAGAATCTGCAATCGAATCGGTAGTCGGTTCGGCATACATATCATTAATTAATTCGGCAAGTGATTCAGTAGTCAGAAACTGCAGTTGGAAACGACAATCTGGAACAACTATTCGAAACAGCCATCAACCCAACAGTCTTTTCACACCTATATTGTCCAAAGGTCACCCGTCTTGGGTTGGGTGAACTGATGTAGGGGGAGTTCGGTAAGGATATGGAGGATAGCAACACAGTTAGAGTCTCCTGCTCTCTGTATCAGGACGCTGCAGAGACCTAGAGGGAGAGTGCAGTTGAGGAATACAACCATCAGACTGCTATGATGATGGAACACGCACTGACCCTCGTGAGGAATCATACAAAAATCGAATACACATACTACTTGCATGATAAGAATGACAGACTATGTGCCACCATAACTTCTGTGGGTACTATTGAGAAAGCAAGGAGGACTGTTAGCAACCACCAGTGAGCGTTTTGTCTCTGAACAAGTACAACTCACTTATCCGGACAACCAACAATCTAATCAGCAGTCAATCATCAGCAATCAGTTATTATTAGTGATCAGTTTCCAGCTCAGTCTTCAATATTAATTTTCAGCATTCAGTCTTCAGCATTAGTCTTCAACACTCAGTTCTCAGCTTTCAGTTGTCGGCATTCAACTTTCAACAAACAATTTTTTTTGCAATCAATTCAGGTAACCAGCTCTCCAGGACCATCTGGTCAGTTTGCACTGCCAAGAGTACTGATGAGCACAGTTCAGTCTACGCCGGTCAGTGAGTCAGTGCTGGCCAACCTCAACCGGTTTTCATGCAAAGAGGCATTCCGTTATCGGTATGTTAGTGCCATTGGTTTAAGACAGGGAGATCTGTCAATCTTCGTTGTCCAGACCAGTTTTGCTGATGACACTATCCACGATCTGAGGCCTTATCTGAAGAAGGGCAAGGAGACTCATGAACTTTTCGATCCAGTCTGGATCTCAGCCACCGAATACCTTGAGCAGAGAGAGAGGGAGCTCGATGAGAATGGCACTACGTTGATTCGCAGCTTCGGGCCAATGCTTTATACCGTCTATCCTAAGCCTCTAGTCCCTTTTCCTCTCACTGATGGCACGAGTTGGCTGGATGTGATTGGTTTGGCAAAAAGGTACATCTCTCTGGCGGTGATCGACGTTGAGGCGCTGACCGAGCCCACCGAGTATCCCTACCTGAAACGAGGAATCTTTTCTGTGAACGTACTGCCTACTTTGTGGGAGGAGTTTTGCTCCATGGTTAACTACCGTGTCATTTGCTTCGGATGGTCGTGCTCAGAGCTTGTTGGCTACAGGTGGCATTTCGTCACGAAGCCTCAGTCTCAGATTGTACGTGGGCGTGGGTCTCGACACCAGAGAAGATCAGTGAAAAGAGATTGAGAGAGACTAACCAGAGGGATGAGTGAGGACTCTTGAGAGGTGCTGACCATGCTTGTTTATGTGTACTTTCTGAGATTATTATGAGTTCTCATTTTTCCCTCATTCATTTGATTTTGCCTTTGCTCGAGTCAGTCGGTCTTGCTTCTTGCATTGTTCTTATCTGAAGATTGCTATCGTGGATGATTCTATCACAGTTCTCAAAATCAGATTGACATAATTTATGCATGCATAGCACCCCATAATTTTATGATTATTATTTGCATAATTTTTCGCTGTTCTGAATCAAAATAAAAGATTCCTAAGACCGGGGACCGGCGAGGACCGTAATTGAAGGGTCTCGCTCGAAGTCGGACGCACACAAAAGGAAGGGATTTGCATTATTTAATTTATTTTATTTACTACAATCACATACAAAATCCTGCTTGACAGCCTGTTAGCTTTCCGGTCGGCCGAAGTGCCTCGGCTGGAAAAAATGCGACAAAAAAGATTTTTGTGTCCGGAACGAGCCTGGGTCATCATCATCTTTGAACTTTGATTAAGACGTGAGAACTGTTGACATTTCTGTGAGCTTCATGTTAATTTTGTTATTGTCGATTGAGTTTCTATTCTCTTGAGAATTACGACTGCTAACTGTGATTTATTTCTTCCTTGTGTGAGGTACCACACCGGATCGGGAAAGGAGATTGATATTATTGACTGGAGAGAATCGAACTTGACACCAGGTATGACCAATTATCGTCCAACACACTGAAAGGAATTGAAAGGAAGAGAGTGAGACGGATCGAGACAAATGTTGGTCGACGGTCTTCTGAAAGAATTATCTAAATTTACTACAAGAGGAATATTTCCTTACAGATATGAGGTTTATTGGAGCTATGACTCTTGTGGCTCAACCATCTGCGTAGTGCTGACTCACTTCTTGGAGGGAGATATCTATGATATCCGCCCCTATGTCAAGGAAGAAGGCAGTAATGATGGTGAAAATTTTAATTGGTTATAGGAGATCGTGATCCAATTTATCTATGATGAAAAGACAGACCTCATCAAGCAAAAGAGGAAAGTGGAATGGGGCATAATGCCAGTAACATACAAGATTGTCCCAATCCCGCCTATACCTGACAGCTATTGTGATGGGACTAACTGACTGCTGATAATCAACATAGTATTGACAAGAGAAAAAAAGAACGGTGGTCATGAGAGCTGAATAGATTTCAGCAGAAGTAATCAGACAAAGAAGGTCAAATTTTGGCAGAGGTTCGGGTCCAAGTCAAGAGAAGATTGAATGTCTCCTAAGGTCACTAAATACTCTGAGCAAGAAAGAGGCATTTCCATATAAAGTTGTCGGGTATGAGATGGTCGAGAGCGGATGGGAGCAGGAACGATTATATGTATTGACTTTCTATTTCACAGATCTGAATGTGTATGATGTGAGAATCTATATTCCAAAAGAAAGAAGCTCTGATGCAGTGTATGGGAGATGCTGGGGATTTGCTGAAGAGGTAGTACTGAGAGAGAAAAAGAGAGTTGAGAGAGAGAACAAATGCTTCACTGGGTCGACTCGATTTATTGTCTTTGATGGATTTTCAGTCCCTCCCTTACCTGATATCAATCTATCTGAAAATAATTGGTATGCCATGATAAAGTTTGCATGGAAAGTAAAGAGAGTCCAAGAAAAATACTCTCAGTAGCCAAGATACCTACTGTGAGGGGTATACTCTATGAGGTGATAGGGTATGGTAATCCTTTAATGATCCTGAGGTACGAGACTTGTGAGAGAGGACCCAAAAAATTTCGCATCCAAGTGGTCAAATTCTTGAGTACTGGCAACTTGGACGTACGGATTTATGTACCATCAGGCCTAGAAAAGGAAGGTGAGTACTTGAAGTGTTAGACATGTGCTTATATTAGTCTCATAAGAACCAAAGAGTGCCTTGAAAAGTTAAAGAGAAAAGTAAATTGGGGAAAAAAAGTAAGACAATTCGAGAGGCTCCCTGAGTTCTCAGTTGCTGAGGGATTTGAAGGCAGGAGGGATTGGATGCCTCTGTTAGAAGCTATTGCTGAGATTGGTAGAGCAAGAGAAAAAGACTCTACTGTGAGGATAAAATCCCTACTTTTGAGTACCTTTGAACACAGATTCGAGATCCCTAATTGTGTCGAACCTGAGATCTACCTTTCAGATGTTGCTTATGATGATTAGCAATGTCCAGTTTGACTGAACAACTGACACTAGGAGTTGTGACAGCCTTTCTTAGATCGCATGAGAGATTCTGCTCTGAGAATTATCACTGACCAGACTGAGATAAGCTATCTGTTGAAAGTGGTGAAAGTAGAAACTATTGAGAGAGTACCATATCACACTTTTCAGGAACGGGTCTCTCTTGCAAGAATGATCAACAGTAGGCTGTAAACGATGCAATTTGATAATGAGATTATAGACCAGACTCGATATTTTATGATTCGAGGTACTATAAAGGGGTATGACAGAAGACTGAGTAGGGATGATGAGAGAGAGTTGATTGAAGATTACATTGGAAGACTGAGAAGGATTGCACTGCCTTTGATCACTACCCAATCTATTATTGCTTATACCGTATATGTACAGAACTCTCAAGGGGTAGAGCAGACAAGTGAAGAAAGAAACGAGTCTGTATCCCTTGCTAGAAGAGTGACAGACTGAGGGGCAAAGAAGAAAAGGACAAGAGTGACAGAAAGAGAGAAGAGAATATCTGGGGAAAATGTATGGTCAAGATGGCAGGACGAGGAAAGCCGAGTACATTAGCAGGGACTAATGAAGAGGTCCTGGTTGGAGTTATACGGGAGTTGGTTGAGAGAGTTGATACCATCAAAGGAGGGTCAGACATTGCAAGAGCAAAGAGGTCAAATGAAAGAATTCCCTGCTTCAGAGGACCTCAGGTTAATGACTTTTTGGATGAGTATGAATTATTTGGGCTCAGTTATGGCTGGACAGATAAGCAACGGCTTAAGCACCTTCTATCTTATTGTGACACTGATTCGAGACTGGCAGTTCAGGAACTAATGGAAGTTGCTACCACCTGGGAAGAAGTCAAGGAGAGACTGAAAAAAGAATTTGGGAAAGATTCAGTTCCAACCACAACTAAGGACTTACTCAACATCAGAAGAGCTAAATATGACACTTTCAATGTTTTTCTTCAGATCTTCATCCGAACAGCAAGAAGAATTCCATATTTGGACGAAGCTCGGAGATGCCATATATTTTTGATAAATTTTACTGACACTAAAAGGCAAGCAGTTCTTAATCAAGCTCAACATTATCGTCTCAGATGAGATGAAATCGTCGCAATCATAAGAACTCTACCTACTTCTCCCATAAGAAATGGTCACTGGATCAGATCAGTACTTTGGCCAAGGATTGGGAGACTGAGAATGGAATGAATAGAGGAAACAATCTGACTGCTGAGAATATTCTTCAAAAAGTGATGACTAACTTTATGCCTGCAAGGCCTGCAACGTATGCTGTGGATGACAGGGGAAAGAAAAAGGCTGAAAGTGAGGAAGATGACGACGATGATGATGACAACGAAAATCATGGTAAGAAGGGGGATTCGTCCATAACCAAAAGGAATGGGAAGAATGGTGATGGAGGAAACAGAGAGAAAAGAAAATATGATAAGCGTCCTAAGAGGAGTTTTGTCTGCTACTATTGCGGTGAACGAGGTCATACTACCACTTATTGCAAGCCTCTTGAGGAAGATGTAAGGAGTGGGGTGACAAAGAAAGATGCAATGGACCATGTCTGTGATAGTTCATGGAATAAGTTGGATCCCAGACATCTGGTAGGTATGAAACTTCTTATACTTAAACATGATGAAAAGATGAAGATTAAGAAGAAGAGAAAGACTAATGTGAATGTTCATTTTCTCATTGAAGACTTGCCTAATGAGCTAGTAAAAAAAGCAAGTGACCCTTATACCACGATTGAACTGCCTCTGCAGTCCTTAACACTGACAGAATGTGAGCCTAGCGAGACATCAACAAGTGAGTCTTCATTGGGAGAGAACCCTACTTTTCAGAATCCTTCTGGATTAGTAGAGTCCTCTTCCAATGAAATGACTCATCTCCCGGCTAACATGATGTCATTCCATGATGATTTACCCCCAGAACTTATCATGGAACCCAGTGTCAGGGTTGGTGAAGTGAGGAACCATCAAACCCGTATGACACCTCAATGATATAAGAAAATAAAAGAAAGAAGGTTGAGGAGTCACTTATTAACATCCTTGATGACCCTAAACCGGAACGTTCACAGGAAAAGAATGAACAAGGGAGAAAGATAAAATTTATTCTCAAGAGTGATTTCGATGATGAGACTGTGATTTCTGATATAATTGCTAAGATGCTGGAAGAAACTGAAGTGACACTGTCTTTCAACGAAGCAATGACACTAGCACCCAAAATGACAGAAAAGTTGAAAATTTTAATTGAGAAGAAGAAAATGAAAGTTAATTATTTGGGGTCAATCTTTCCCAACCAAGTGAATAGATCACTACCAGGTTGCAAGATGAGATTTGCAACCATGGGTTGTGGGCATCTTACAATTCGCATTAATCAGATGAAGATTCTAACCCTAGTAGATTCTGGGGCAGAGATGATACTTCTTTCACGAAGAACGATGGAAACATGTAATTTATCTATTGACAGACCTGCACAAAATGTACTGAGTAATATTGCAGGAGAACTGTCCGTGGTTGGATTTATTGATAATTTGCCTATCAGGGTTGGGACAATGACTGTGGAGTTACTGGGTTTTGTGGTGCCAGATATGGATCATGACTGTATTTTGGGAACTCCATTCTTGCATAGGATGAAGGCAGTCCAATTTTTCAGTCATGAGGGGTCATCTTGGATCAGTCTATAGGATTCCGAGACTGCCCCAGAGCAGACTTTTATGGTCAGTACGAAAAATGACTTCAAGCACCAACTATCTACTAATTCGATCAGGAGGGAAGAATTTGCTGAAAGGATTAAGAAACTAAAGGAGGAAGGAAAACGAGAAGTAAAAGAAGAGATTTCAGTGGGAATCAATCAGGTTTCGAAAATGATAAAAGCCCTTGGTAAACTCGAGGATGAGAACGAACAAATTGAAGACTTCAAGAAAGCTGTAGAGACTGCTAAGGGAGGAAAGATGGAACTGAGATTTGCACCGACTCACCTTTTTTTAGGAAAATAGTCACTGGGTCAAAAAGAAAATATAAGCCTAAGGGGGTGAAGAAAAACCCAGTGGCAGTCTTGATAGAAAAAAAATTATGATGAAGCCTTGGAAAAGGAAAGACAAATTATAAGAGCATTGAGGGAATCAGCAAAACTGGAGAATAGGGTCACCAAAGAGAGGTTTGACACAATGAAGATAGGCTCAGAACAGTTTATCCTGCCTAAAGAGAAAAAATATATCTTCAAAGTGTGTCAAAAATTCTCTGGTGCTTTCTCCTTTAATGATGAAGAGAGAGGGCGGTTGGACATGGACATGATCAAGATGGCCAAGATCTGGACAGTTGATCATGTTCCATGGAATGATAGACCAACCAAGTATGCCCTAAAGGAAGAAGCGGAAGTAGCAAAGTACCTTAACAAGAAGATTGCATCTAATGTTGTTGAACCTGCTGATGAACCGTATGCTAACCACTGATTTTGTTTTTGGAAACTAGGGGGCGGACTAAGATGGATACAGAATCTTCAGAAGCTCAATTCTGTGACGGTACGTGATGCAGAGTCTTCCTAATGCTGATCTCCTCGCTGAATCCTTTGCTGGTCGATGTATTTATTCTCTAGTTGACCTGTATTCTGACTATGATCAGTTCCCTATTGATTCCACTAGCCGGCCAATGACTGCCATGCACACACCAAGGGGGTTTGTTCAGATGTGCGTGGTACCTCAGGGCTGGACTAACGGAGTGGCAGTGGTTCAAAGGGATATGATCAAAGTCATGCAGGATATTTCTTCTGAAATAACCATTCCCTACATTGATGATAATCCTGTAAAAGGACCCTTGGTAAGTGATGAAACTTTGGTCGCAGGGGGAGTCGGAAAGTTTGTCTGAGGACATGCTGAAAGAGTAAAGACAGTCCTAGAGAGACTTCAGAAGTATAATCTGACTGCCAGTGGGTCAAAGTCCCTTCTCTTCCAACCAGAAGTGATAATCTTGGGCTTCAGATGCTTCTCCAAAGGTAGGAGTCCAGATCCCAAGAAGATAGACAAGATCTTGAACTGGCCTCTGCCTCTCAAGAGAGTGACAGACGTCAGGAGCTTCTTGAGAACCTGTGGATTCTGAAGAATTTTTATTTCTCATTTTGCTGCCCTTGCAAAACCTTTGAGGGAAATGGTAAGGCAAGGTGCTAATTTAGCATGGGATGATAAAAGACAAGCTGCAGCAGAAACGTTGCAAGAAAAACTAAGAGATGGTGGTGTAGTGCTGGGAGTGTCATATTATGATGATGAGGAGACAAGACCTTTCATCATTGAGGCGGATGGAGGACCAGTTGCTCTGGGTGGAGTGCTTATTTAGAAAGATGAAAATGAGAGAGAAAGACCTCTGAGATTTGAGAGCAGAACCCTTAATTCTACTGAAAGATGTTACACCCAATTTAGGAAGGAGCTACTGTCAATCATCCATAGCCTCAGGTGTTTTAGGCACTGCGTCTTAGGAAAGAGATTCGTCTTGAGGACTGATGCATCTGCTGTGATAGGTGCCATTAAAAAACGCCAACAAGTAGATCCAACAGTTAGCAGATGGATCGCCTTCATCTGGACATATGATTTTAAGCTGAAAAAGATCCCCACTGAGAAGAACAGAGCGGATGGCTTAAGCCGGATTGAGTGGCGAGAAGAAGAAGAAGATGTGAATGGAACAATTGAAGAATTTGCCTATGTTGATAATTTCCTTAACGAAAAAGATGATGAGGATTATGAGGCACCATGCTCCTACAAGTGGAGTCTGTGGCCTGAAGAGAGAGACAGTTGGGGAGAAATCTCAAGTGCATACGTTTATGAATCGATTCTCGGGAAAGAAGAAGAAGATGAACCGAACGATTGGTATGCAAGAGTTAATGCAGCAGCAGTGGTTGTTCATCACATTGGGGAAAGTTCAGGTTCAAAGGAAGAAGAAAAGAGTGAAAAGAAGAAGGAATATGTATTTTTTTTCTTTGAAGAATATGATGAAAATTATCAAGAGATTGGCAGGAAGATGGAAAGGGAGCAGCTAAAAGAATATTATTGTAAAGATTCAAGGAAGAAATTCAGATTAAAGAGAGTACATCTCTTTGTGGATGGTAAGGGAGGCTTACCTCCACTAAGAGTGGTCTGTGGTAAAGAGAGGCAGTTAGAGATAATTGTTGCCCTACATGAGGGGGCCATTGGTGGCCACAGGGCTGCTGAGGCTACCTACTCCAAGTCTGCCAAACTCTACTTCTGGTCTGGCATGAGAGACATGATTTTCAAATACTGTAAATCATGTGTCTTAGGATGATTGAGCCCTTGTTCCCTACAATTCTGGTAGAGTCAGGTAGTAGAGTTCAGCTGGATCTCATCACTATGCCTCCAGGCAAGGGTGGGATGAGATACATATTAAACATTAGAAATAACTTCTCTGGATACGTTGAGGCAAAAACTCTGAAAAAGAAGACATCCGAGTAAGTGGCTGATTGGATAGAGGAAGTCTATCTCAGGTATCCTTTTATCAGAGAATTTGTCTCAGACAGAGGATCAGAATTCAGAAATGAGGTTGTCAGAAGAATTACACTCAGATTGGGTGTCAGAATTCGGTATGTGACTTCTTACCATCCTCAAGCGAATGGACCTGTTGAAAGAGACCACAAAACTCAGAAAGATTCATTGGCCAAGTGGTGTGAAGAGAAACTCAGTAACTGGCCAAAGGTGTTAAGAGCTGTTGTATATGCTGATAATATCACAGTCAAGAGAACTACTGGTTATGCACTTTTTATACTGTGGTATGACCGTTATGCTACGTTACCAATTGAGAGTATTGTCAAGACATGGTCAAGTCAAGAGAGTGACAGGGATTATTCTATTTCAGAACTCCTTCATATCATAATGAGGCAGGTATCTGAAGTTGATCAGGCAGTGATGGATGCATCAGAGAGAATGGCATCCAGTAGGCTATCAGATCAAGAGAGATGAAACAAGAAAAGGTATATAAGAAAAGAGAAATTGAAGATTGAAGATGTTGTTCTTCTGTTTGACAGTTCTCTTGAGACATGACTAAAAGATTGGAGCCCAGATGGCTTGGTCCTTACAGAATCATATGAGAAGCAGAAAACAAGGTATATGAGATCTCGGAAATGGACGAATCCAGAGTACACGATATGGTCTCAGGGTCAAGACTTGGTAAGTTCATCTTCAGAGACCCTGACTTGATCCCTACAGTGACTCCAAAGAGAGGAAAGAGAAGTCAACCATCCAAGTAAGAGAACGGTCAAAGAGGACTGAGAAAGAGCACAGTAAGACACTGAGACAGTGAGGCTCAGTTATCGGCAGACAATGATCATTCTTGCATAGTCAATTCAACATTTCAGTTTCAGTATTTCAGTTTCAGTACTTCAGTTTCAGCATCTCAGTTTCAATGTACCAGTTTTCAGCAAGTCATTTTATTATCTATTTCAGCAAGCAACTAAGTTAATGAGACTATATCTTTGATGCATTGCTGCAGTCGTTCCATGAGTGTTAAGTCATGAGAGTGGGGAGTAACTGTGAGTACAGTTCTGGGAGCATTGACACAGTGTTAAGAGCTGTGAAACCCATGGCTGTGGCACGTCAAATGATATAAGCAGTTTTATTCTTATCACAAAGAGAAAGCATGATGGGCATAAAGAAGTTCAGTTCTGTCTGATTGAAAGTTATCAGCAGAAGGACTTCGTGTCTCTAACTAAGTTGTCAATCCAAGAGATTCGGATGAGGGCATGCATAAAGAAGTTCAACTTTACTTGAGTGAGGGTAGTAAGTAGAGGGACTTCGTGCTTCTTGGTTAAGGACCTGTTTTTACTCAGATGAGGGAAGGGACCTCTCTTAGATCAGAGTTTCAGTATTTCCTTGAGACTGACTGGACGTCTCTTGGAAAAATAAATCCCAGTTGAGGGAAGAAACCTCTCTGGGGCTAACACAAAGTTTTTGCTTGTGACTGAAGGGAGGTCTCTTGCAAACTCTTAGTGTTGGCTAGCATGTTATTGTTCAAGTGTCTCTTGAGACTGACGGGACGTCTCTTGAGAGATGTTTGTTCTGTTATGGGACGTGGGCAGTCTGCTTGTGGGGTTATGATATGTTTGCCTGACTGTCTGTGTCTGGGGTTTTCTTCTCTAACCTAAAAATGCGTTGATTGTCGGGGTCAGCCAGAGTCTTACCGCAGTAGGTTGCAATCTGGTGGGGTCAGCGGGTCCCCGACGCGAGTGTCGAATTCCATAGTCAGCTGAGGCTAAGACTCCGGGGGTCTGGCCTATGAGGTTGAAAGGGGTCAGCTGGAACCCTACCGCAGTCAGAGGATGCAATCCAGTGAGGTTAGCCAGAGCCTGGAACTATGGTTAGACCGGGTCCTACGTTCAAAAATCTGGGCGGGGTAGCCAGCGCCCTTGGCCAAAAACTGGTAGGTGAGTCAGTCCCTCACCGCAGTGGTCAAATCCGGGTTCGGGACAGTTTGACTGACGGGACGTCTACTGTCATAGAGTGACCAGACCCGCTATAGTCTGGGTGTCCTGGCGAGAGTGCCAAAGGGCTGTCATACTCGAGTAGTGGGTATGATTGGTCCTGGCATGGAGGCAAGTCAAAAGGGCTATCAAGACAAATGGTCTGACTAGTCCTAGCCTGAGGCGGGCCGAATGAGGTATGTCAGACTAACGGGACGTCGGACATTCCTGGCCAGTGGTAGACCGAAACCAAGGTAATCAATAAATCCTGGGTATGAAGAGCTGTTATGTATTAATTGTTATTTGTTATTTATTATTTTATTTATGGGTTTTATTTTAATTTATTGATGCTTGGCTGCTGGTTGTCAGAGGGTCTGCTTGGTGGGATATGGTTGTTGTCTGTGGGACTTGCTGGTTTTGCAAGTACGCAAATACTTATTTGAAGTTCCCAGACCAGGGAAAAGAAAGAGGGTTTGGTATCCCCTCCCTTTTGTCTGAGAAGTTGAGAAGACGCCTCACTTGGACCAGAGAAAGAAAACAAGGGTTTGGTATCTCCATCAAGTGAGGAGCTGAGAAGATGTTTCTCAAACTGGAGAACAGAAAAGAGGGTTTGGTACACCCTATTTCCAGCATGGCAGATAGAGTGAATACCCCCCGTTATTGTGGTCGTTCCTGGCATAGATGCCTGATCAAGAACTAAGGTAACCTCCATGAGAAGGACCAACAGTTGAACAAGTCGAACAAGAAGACAAAATCCTTCTTAAAATTTTATTGGGTGGCCGACAAGCGACCTGGTTTACGAGGAACCGATGTCCCTGGCCCAAGGGAGGCAAACTCTCAGGCCTGGGACGCTATGAAGTGGATGGGAATGAGAATTTTTTGTGAGCCAGAAATCGGATTTAAAAGGCTGAGAAGAAGCCGCGTTTATATAGGACATAAAAGACAACCATAAGTTCAAGCTGGAAAAAGAAGAGAAGGAAGAAAATGTTGAAGAGAACACAGTGACTGGGGTGATGAGGAGATGAGGCAGTGCATGGAACAGCAGGAGGCGGAGCGGGCACTATAGCCTTGCTTACGGCAGGGGTGGAAGGAGCTCTTGGGATATAAGGAGGGGAAGAAGCACTTTGCGCGCCGTAGCGCGCGTCAAATCTCTTACGAAGGAACTCCATCCTGTCAGGGGATGGAGTCCTTTCATACCACTCTGCTAATGGATAACGGGGGTATGATTTTGGATGGTCATAGCCTCGTGGCTCATCCTCCTCCTCAGAACTGTAATCACGCCGCGCCCGAGCCGGCGGTTCGTCTTTAGCCTTCCCTGCTCTTCCTCCCCTTCCTCTACCCTGACCGCGGCGTGCCTCAGGCATGGTGCACGAGAGGTGGGTCTAGCACCAAAGGCTACGACTGAGAAGGCTGTGCGAGCAAAGATTATGATGAAAGAGATGGATCAGGAAAAGCAGAAGTAGAAAAATACTGGAAAAAAAATAGGGAAAATAACTGCACTAGCTAAGGAGGACTACAACATGCTATGTGAAGCTTAGTGCAGAGAGAGATGGGTGGCGCAGAGAAGACAAAGGACCGAAGGTAGGAAAGAAAACTCCGCACTAAGAGAGGGGGCGAGTACTAGAAGAAGAAGTGAGTACCGAGGGAGAGAGTGAGCGCTAAGGAAACACAAAGAGACGAAATGGCGCAAAGTCGCCTTAAGAGTTTTGACGTAGGTCACAACAAGAATGAATGAAAGTGTTGGTAGTCACTGTTACTTTATACTCCCTGAGCAACTCGTTTTAACCCAGCCGGGACGCTGGGTCGGGGTTTGGTATTATGTCGGAGGGCACGGTGGCCGGCCCTCCTCCGTGTACCAAGTCCCTGCTTGGTACAGTCCCTCGCGTCGGTGCCTCGGCCTATAGACGTGCCTTGGGATTTCGTTGCCGATTAATGCCCAGGCTGTGCTTCGGCTCAGACCAGTCCTGGTGGTTGTATCCCTAACAAAAGGGGTGCGCCACAGGACTTCCATTGGTCCACGCAGGCTCGGCGCCCTGGTGTACAACAGAGCACAACCGATTTGTGGTCATGGTAGCCGCCGGGTTCGCCCTGGGACGCGAAAGCGAAGAACTGGCGCGGTCTTTTCTACTGCGCGCCGAGTGCCCCGTGGCCAAGTTATGGGTTAGGTGCGTGGAAATGACTTGCTGACGGGAAAGGAAAAGCTGAATGAGAGAGATAAAAGGGGAAAACAAAAATATAAAAAACAAAGAAAAGAAAGTAGAAAACCTGATCAGCACGTGGATCAGGACCGTTGCTTTAGTCCAGAATGATTCAGCGACGATCGCCTACTGCATCGTTTGAGTTTTCCCTTTTCTCTTATTATTACTGTTACTATTATTTTTATCATTATTAATTCACCGATTCTCAGATGTGATTTCCCCTATTGTCGGGATCCTGTCACTTCGCGGGGGAGGCCATCGGTCCTGTTTCCAAGYCGTGGTCGCCGTTAGTTTAGACTGAGCCTGCATGGGGCTTAAAGGACCGTCTGGTCCTAATGGTTGTGATCTGGGCCAGGTGCAGGGACGGGATAAAGGTAACCCGTGTGGATGATCCAACCACGCACTGGGGCCTAGTAGCTGAGTTTAGGGGTAGATACGACAAAGACTGAGAAAAGGGGAGGTAGGGAAAAAAAAAAAAAAGAGGAAAAGGGGCGAAGGTTGGTTTTAGTTTTGAGCGAGGACCTGTACCACTGTTCAGTCGGAGCTGCTGTGCAGGATGAAATCTGAAGCGCCTTATTRCTATTGTTATTATTATTATCATTACAATCATTATTAATTCTTTTTTTTTGTTTTCCATTGGTCCATCGCTTCGCGAGAAGGCCAAYGGTTCAAATTTCGAGTTCAGCGGTCCACAGCCTAAGTAGGCCGACCTCACGTATACCGTCTGTRGGCTGGCTCTGATTTGACGCCGTGAGGTAAGACCCCAAAAAGGAGGGCAAACCGCGGTCGCATCGGTAAGAGACTTATCACCCACCCTGTGGAGGGTCATAAGTCCCCTCCTTTCCATCGGACACGGGCACCCAGCAGAGACAGTTCGCTGCTCTCTTTTGAGGTGAAAACCTGGGCGGTCGGGATCCCGTTATGGGACCACCACCTCGGAATAGTAGTCACGTCTCAACGAGACGAAGCGACAGGGACCGATGGCAGAAGGGCTGTGGATATCGAGGCCATAAGCTTCTTTTCTTTTCTTTTCTCTTCTTTTCTTGAGTGTTCTTTTTTTATAAAATCACAAGTTAAAATATATATATATATTATTTTTGTTTGCTTTCAAGTTTTTACTGAGCCGTGAAGCCTTTCGCTTAGAGCACACTGGGGTCATCGCCTGGAGCTTTATAAAACGAAGGTTATCCCTACTGCGCAGAAGCTTGATTCCTGGCACTCGGGGCTCAGCCTGGCTAGGTGCTGCGAGCAGGGATAGTGCGGACTGAGCATTGGCACAGACCGTTGAGAAAGAGTGGCTATGACACTACATGGCTATAGGCCTGACTGTTGGCGACACACGGTACGCTGGGTTCCAATGTCGGATGAGGGCCCTCAGATCACTACGGTCCTGAACTACAATGGGGGAGAGGTAGTCCGACCAAAGGTCTGCATAGAAGGGGGGGGAGAGGAGGAGATGCGAGGTGACCAGAGGCTGCAGACTGCCATTTCCGAAGCGCGCGACAGGGAGGAACGGAGGTGAAGACGAGACGGGGTGACCGTGGGCTTGAGGGTGTCGGTCATCTACCACGAGACCGAGTCATCAACTGGGACCGAGACAAGGGAGGAACAACACAACGAGAKAGACTCTGGTGGGGAAAGCGAAATGAGTGAGGCAGACCGAGAGACGGATCTCAGRTCCTGGAACRGGCCTGGTGAGATCCARCAKCATCATCGAGCCGCAAACCGGGTRGAGGAGGGACCCGAGGCCAGCTCTCGACAACCGACGCCGAGGGGCCGCGGGAGAGGAGAGARGCAGAACAAAGGGAAAGGACGTGTGTGAGGCGTGGCATCGAAGGTTAGCGTTTTTGTTTTTTTCATTATGAGAAACGGGGTATRAGCTACGAGGCGGTTACATGCGTACGCGTGGCACAGTCGAAGTGTGTGTGAAGCTACTGAGAGGGGTTGAGATAGACAGCGGGGTCGAGGAGAGGTGATCGAGTAGTCAATGCGCSCGTGGCACGCTCGTGTGGGAGGAATGAAGCATCGGCGAGATGCACGAGTGATCAGKCAGCGAGAGAAAAGGATGCGCTCTCGAAATGCAAGACGCGCGGGCAAGAGGGTGGACGAGACTGAACCCGAAATGGGGAGGCTGAGACAGGTAGCGAAGGGGGGCGAGTTTGCAAGGTGGTGACGACAACTGTTTTCTTGGGAGGCACTGTCTCGCCAACGAGCACTGGGCAACTCATGCAAGCTGAGCAAGGTTGATGTCAACACCAGCGTTGTGGACTGCTCCGACTTTCGTTCCTCTGGCAGTTAATACTTGTACGAGCACGATGCACTCCTCGAGAGCTCTGCGCTGACTCGAAGAAGAAGAGGAGGGGGCGCGTGACGGTGACGCGTGGATTTGGTCTCRAGTAGCTCACTCCAGGGGAGAAGGAGGAGTGTGGAGAGAACATACATAGCCAATAGGCGAGCGCTTCTGGAAAAGGGGTACAATGAGAAGGCCAAAAGGGCGTAGTGGTTGATGTTATAATTACTCGGCTTGGAATAACCAGGACTTCGTCACATAAGGGACCCAAGACGTCACTTCTAGGTAGTAAACGAGATGTTAGGGGAAGACTCGTGATGACCAGCGCGCTTTCCATGAAACGGTTCCCTCATGATGTTGTGGAAACAGACCTCCTCATTACTCATCGGAGCTTGTGTGATCTGCTCGACCAAGAACCAGCTGTTGAGAGAGCCTCGTTTCTTTTGGAGACAATCTTACTCACCACTTATCTTGCTACCTCTGAGTGACCCTCAATTTGTGACGGGTACTGTTGTCAGAGGCTGTTGATGCGCTTCTTTGTGGCCGCTCAGTCTGGAAATTTTCAGATAAGATGGTGACTATTGCAAGATAATGTTTTTTGACTCATAAACTTCAATTTTCTCCCCTTCTCTCTTATTTCAGTTAATTAAACCAATTGATCATTGTTAACCGATTACGTGTCATCTTGATAGGGTTAAGCTCGCAGTAGATTGCGAGAATAAGTGAACAAAAAGGGGGGGGAAGCCCCAACTCATAACAGTAGTTCGAGATGTGCAGGCTATGAAAAGAGTCCAATGTACGACTACTATCCTAAGGGATTTAGCAAGGTCGAAGTGGTTGGGTAATTTTGGTATTGACACTTGCCTATTGGGTGTAATCCCCTGCGTAGAGTGGCCTATCTGATCGTATGGAAAGGTTAAGAAAGACGAGCAGCCTTTGTATTCGTGGGTCCTATGCCATGTGTTCACACCATGCGGCTGTCCCACGCGGCTACACCGTGCAGTTATGCCAAGTGATTGCACTGTGTGACTGTGCCGTGCAACTGTGTTACGTGACCGCACCGTGTGGCTACATCGAGTGACTGCGCAATGTGCCTGCATTGCGTGATTGCTCAGTGTACCTGCAACGCGTGACTGCGCAATGTGCCTGCATTGCGTAATTGCTCAGTGTTCCTGCAACGCGTGACTGCGCAATGTGCCTGCATTGCGTGATTGCTCAGTGTTCCTGCAACGCGTGACTGCGCAGTGTGCCTGCATTGCGTGGCTGCATTCTGTGCTAGTATCGTGTGTCTGCACCGTGTGACTGCATCGTGCTTTTRCATCGTGAGYTTGCACTATGTGCCTGCACCGTGAGACTGCACCGGGTGACTGCACGGATACGTGATAACGAAGGTTTGCAYGTGCTCACCTGATTGAATGGTTACCCATAATGGTGTGAGTTCGTTCGTGCCTTGAGATACACCGGGTGCGTGACTACAGCCCTACAGGTGCGTGTGTGTGTGGGTGAATGTTCGGCTGAATGCACTTRTTGGCCTGGTGGTTACTRRCAGGTMCTTGGTTGAATATTCTAGGCTTATTCCWCGCCAGAATGTCAAAAAKGGAATGTGGAGATGATTTCTATTGGCTRGTGCTCTGTGCTTTGACTTTGATTAGATGGGGAAAAGAAAGGCAGCTCTAAGAAAAATCTTCTATGTTCTTGCAAAGTTCCTACTTGATGGTGACTAAGAGTCTACTTAGCAAAGATAAGACGAGATTTAATTCGGAGAAAAGTTGTCTGTATTACCCGTCACTACCAACGTGGCCTTGATTATACCGCGATAATGCAACTAGCAAGTCCCTACGAAGTGAAGGATCATCAACTGACCCTTATAAGTAAGAATCATTAGTGAGGAGTGGCCCGAAGGCCCTAACTACGGGTTACGACAGACGCTATTACCACCGCATTAAGGAAGTAAGCAACTCGGTAGAAYTGCARATAAGAGACGAGYGASAKTAGGTYGCTTCAACYKACGGGACAGTCCKTTTAAACACATTAATCKCAGGCCTGGGAAGGAACGGGTCCAGTCAAGGGATGTGGGAAAACTGGGAGTGAGTCAACTCTCGAAAAGAGAATGCAGTATAATATAGCTCTCTGAGTTGTTGATTGGTCGTTTTGTGTTGGACGCCGCCATTCAGTCTTTATTAGGCCGTCCCCGACAGTCTGCCACTATTATTTGAGTAGGCCTGATTGCCAACAAAGTTCTATTCCATAGCCGGGTTCCAGCAAATAACTCTAAGAGAGCCACACTCCATAGTTCGAGTGGAGACTCACTAGGGGAAACATGAGCGACGCTGAGATATTGGTAGTCAAGGGCTCTATCTATCTGGATAAGCTTGAGGGTTGGGAAATAGGGGCTATCCAAGACATGGAATCGCACAGACAGGAGCAGCGAAAACAAGCTGTCAAGATGGTCATGAGATAAAAATATATAGAATATGTGCTATATTTTTATAGTCACGATGGTAAACTACACAGCACTGGTTCATCTCTGGAGACCGTGGAAACAACCAGGGCAAAACTCGATTGAGGCCAAAGGAGCCTGGGCTCTTTATCGGAAATCACAAGCCAGCAATATCCGAATAGCACTTAGTTTTCTCAGAACAGTGTTCAGCAATCAACCAGTGTACGAACTGCACAGTGCTAGCTCCCGGTTTGAGACGATCTAGTGAGCAAGAGTAAAGGTTGAACAACAAAAATTTACTAGAAAAACACTCAGATAACATTCGAGCGATGCACTCAAGACAATTAGAAGACGAACTCAGACAATCAGAAGACGGACTTAGACAATGAGAAGGCGTATTCGGACAGTCAGAAAACGAACTCAGATGGAAACCAGATTTTGCGACACATGACCTTGGTACTCAGTATTGTTAGCGTTGATCAGAACACAACGATGTTATTAGGTTAGCAACCAGTCAGGTTTCAGAGCAGCAACCAGATCAGCAAGTAATCAGTCCAAGCAGCCAGGATCAAGTGTTCTGACCAGTGGTAATCGGAAAGGCAATCAGATCAGTAAGAAATTTTGCAATCAGTTTAGTAAGCAATTTTGCAATCAGTTAAGTAAACAATTTTGCAATCAGATCAGCAATAGAATCTGCAATCGAATCGGTAGTCGGTTCGACATACATATCATTAATTAATTCAGCAAGTGATTCAGTAGTCCGAAACTGCAGTTGGAAACGACAATTTGGAACAACTATTCGAAACAGCCATCAACCCAACAGCCTTTTCACACCTATATTGTCCAAAGGTCACCCGTCTTGGGTTGGGTGAACTGATGTAGGGGGAGTTCGGTAAGGATATGCAGGATAGCAACACTGTTAGAGTCTCCTGCTCTCTGTATCAGGACGCTGCAGAGACCTGGAGGGAGAGTGCAGTTGAGGAATACAACCAGCAGACTGCTATGATCATGGAACACGCACTGACCCTCGTGAGGAATCATACAAAAATCGAATACACATACTACTTGCATGATAAGAACGACAGGCTATGTGCCACCATAACTTCTGTGGGTACTATTGAGGAAGCAAGGAGGACTGTTAGCAGCCACCCGTGAGCGTTTTGTCTCTGAACAAGTACAACTCACTTATCCGGACAACCAACAATCATCTAATCAGCAGTCAATCATCAGCAATCAGTTATTATTAGTGATCAGTTTCCAGCAATCAGTCTTCAACATTAATTTTCAACATTCAGTCTTCAACGTTAGTCTTCAGCACTCAGTTTTCAGCATTCAGTTGTCGGCATTTAGCTTTCAACAAACAGCTTTTTTTGCAATCAGTTCAGGTAACCAGCTCTCCATGACCATCTGGTCAGTTTGCACTGGCAAGAGTACTGATGAGCACAGTTCAGTCTATGCCGGTCAGTGAGTCAGTGTTGGCCAACCTCAACCGGTTTTCATGCAAAGAGGCATTCCGTTATCGGTATGTTAGTGTCATTGGTTTAAGACAGGGAGATCTGTCAATCTTCATTGTCCAGACCAGTTTTGCTGATGGCACTATCCACGATCTGAGGCCTTACATGAAGAAGGGCAAGGAAACTCATGAACTTTTCGATCCAGTCTGGATCTCAGCCACCGAATACCTTGAGCAGAGAGAGAGGGAACTCGATGAGAATGGCACTGCGTTGATTCGCAGCTTCGGGCCGATGCTTTATACTGACTATCATAAGCGTCCAGTCCCTTCTCCTCTCACTGATGGCACGAGTTGGTTGGATGTGATTGGTTTGGCAAAGCGGTACATCTCTCCGGCGGTGATCGCGCTGACCGAGCCCACCGAGTATCCCTACCTCAGACGAGGAGTATTTTCAGTGGACGTACTGCCTACTTTGTGGGAGGAGTTTTGCTCCATGGTTAACTACCGCATCATGTGCCTCGGATGGTCGTGCTCAGAGCTTGCTGGCTACAGGTGGCATTTCGTCACGAAACCTCAGTCTCAGATTGTACGTGGGCGTGGGTCTCGGCACCAGAGAAGATCAGTGAAAAGAGATTGAGAGAGACTGACCAGAGGGATGAGTGAGGACTCTTGAGAGGTGTTGACCATGCTCGTTTATGTGTACTTTCTTAGATTATTACGAGTTCTCATTCTTCCCTCATTCATTTGCTTTTGCCTTTGCTCAAGTCAGTCGGTCTTGCTTCTTGTATTGTTCTTATCTGAAGATTGCTATCGTGGATGATTCTGTCACAGTTCTCAAAATCAGATTGACATAATTGATGCATGCATAGCACCCCATAATTTTATGATTATTATTTGCATAATTTTTCGCTGTTCTGAATCAAAATAAAAGATTTCTAAGACCGGGGACCGGCTAAGACCACAATTGAAGGGTCTCGTTGGAAGTCGGACGCACACAACAGGAAGGGATTTGTATTATTTAATTTATTTTACTTACTGCAATCACATACAAAATCCTGCTTGACAGCCTGTTGGATTTTCGGTCGCCCGAAGTGGCTCGACTAGAAAAAGTGCGACAGCGTGCGCGCACGCGCGCCCGAGAGAGAGAGAGAGAGAGAGAGAGATGACACGAGCATACTAGTAGTTATGGATGTGCATCGACATGTGCATGTGTCATCATCATCCGTTCAACACAACTCCACAAAAAAAGTCTGACCATGACAGACTATTTATATAGCATCCTTGTGACGGATATATTTAACTCGCCACCTTGAAGTTGCCCGAAGTGAGCGAAACCCTAGATAGAATTGGTTGATTCTACTCACTCCAACCTTATTACCCTACCGACACTGACCTGCGCACTCGACAGTTTGAGAGAAACAACAATGAATGGAGATCCACGACACACTTTCATCTGCAGGAGAGTGATTAATCGAAACTGACTGCTGACTTGCGAAATCGATAGTCAAAAACATTTAGTATCGGACGTCTTCTCCCCTCGAATAGAACACACAATCATTACAGTTGTATTTGGGGCCACATTCATTCTAAACAAATACAACAATAATGACCATAAGTCCAATTCGTGGTAGGAGTAAAATCATGCCCAGGGCTTTTAACTTCTTGCATGAGCCAGGACAATCAGTCGTAAGGTAACAAAAGGGTGCACGACGGGGGGGACGAGAAGGTCGGGGTGTCGAGGGTTGTAACCAATGTAATAGTTAGAATCTGACCACACATTGCGCACAGATCAACGACCACAAACGGGGAATCCGGGTAAGTAGGACCTCTCCGCAAGAACAAGATAGATTCAATGATTGTACTTGTTTCGAGACATTATCACTAAATACGTCTAGGTTCATCTATTTCCACGCACACGTCTCCAATTTATTTTCTTTATTGAGTTGAACACACTACACATTCTTTCTTTATCTCCCTTTCTCTCTCTCTCTCTCTCACACACACACACACAGACACACAGACACAGACACACATACACACACACAAACACAAACACACATACATACACACGCGCGCTCACACACGCATACACACACATACACACCCGCATACAAGAAAGGTCTTTCTACTTTCTACGACACTTGTTTACCTCCCTCCTTTCTGGCGTCACGTGTATTATATACAAAATTTTTCTTCTTTGAGTACGGTTCCCCATCCTCTACTACTCTAGTTCTTCTTTATCTCATATTACCCCTACTTATACACAATGTCTGCAAGAAAGAGAGAGAGAGGACACGGGCATAGTTCTGGATTTGCATCAATATGTGCATTTATCATCATCATCCATTTAGCACAACGCCACAAAAAAACATGATTGTGACAGACTGTTTTGCGAGGCGTTTTCCCACTTGGCAGCTTATCAAGGATCAATGTGACGGGTGTGTTTGACTCGCCTTGTTCCCCGAATAGAACACATGTTCATTATAATTGTATTTGGGGCAACATTCATTCCAATTCATGGAATTTACGTACTGATAAGCAATCAGCCAAGCATGAAGTCAGAATGCCAAAAGAAAAACGTACAAGTGAGTGCACCTTAAATTGCAGTTATTATTTATTTTAWCTCTCTCTCTCTCTCTCTCTCTCTCTCTCTCTCTCTCTCTCTCTCTCTCTCTCTCTCTCTCTCTCSTCGGTTSTTTGCGAAACACACACACAAAGACAAACAAACATGTAATGTGTGATATTCTTTGTACAATGGTCAACTGTTCACAACCATGTGTATCTCCTTTAAGCAATCAATTAAACATCTGTTTTTTAGCTTCAAAGTTTTTGATATGCCCCTTAAATTTTAATTTATTTGCCATGCGCGCATCTGTTGACCAATCTACCCAGTCGTGCCTCTTTGGCAAGGATTGAAGTTTTCGACTAATATGTTTAACATGTCATTTTCATAAATTTATTTGAAAGACTCTAAGTGAAAGTCGCCATACATTTTCTCAAAAGTTAGTGGCTCTATGTGAAAGTCATATGAAATGACACTTTTCTAAAGTCAACGAACAAACCATAAGCGAAAACCTAACTACACATGGCCCTAAGCGAAGGCCAAACTACACGTATCATTTGAAACAGTGAATATGACCCTAAATGAAGGTCATAATCAATCATAAGTTTTAAGTAAAAGTTAATTTTATTGACAAAAATGATAATGTGGAAAATAATAATGTCATAACCTATTAAAATTATTTTCAAAATATTATAAGAAATTACACGTATTACGTATTTAGAAAACACATCTCCACTAACAAATTAATGTTAAACAATTTGTGTTTTGTTTTGATGTATTATAGATTATTACTTAATTATTTATGAAAAACACAACTTTAAAAATTTTGATGAAATGACTCAAATTCAGTAGTCGACATCAATGAACAACGATTTGCAACATTTATCTTGTCATCACAAATCACATATCAAGCCACATTATACGACCACAAAAAAAAAGATTGGGAAACATTCTCAATTAATTTTTGTATTAAAAAATAAAGTTACAATTTATTTTTTAGATTAAATAACAAAAATAAAATAACATATATGATTCATTAATAAATTAATTTTTACATTCTTCCCTACTTGTAGTAATAATCATAAAAATTAAATAAAAAATTATTAAAAATATATTTATTTCAATAACTACTAGGGGACACCAATATCAAAGATTATATATAAATCAGTCATCATAAAATTATTAGTTCCTTGTATAGTTAATTATTTATTTTTAGCGATTTCTTTCTCACTTTACAATGACAATACTTTTCAGATACTATCATCCAATTTTCTATCATGAACTAATTCACAATACTTGTTTATAAGTTATAAATTTAAACTCAAGTGCGTATTTCAATAGTAAAATGTACCGACTAACCTAACTCCATTAGTTTCTATCAATTTTAGTTTTTTTCCCTCTCCATCTCTCTCTCTTAGTCTCTTTCTCACTCCAATTTTTTACTTTTTTTTTTTTTTTTTTTTTTTTTATGAAACTCTTTTTATACATTTACTTCTTCTTTATAAATTTCTCATCTTTCAGATCCTACCTTTTCTTGTGAAGGGAGTCTAGTTAAAAAAAAAAAAAGATCACTCATAACTCATCAACTAAACGTTCATGTCACAAGTTTCAACCTATCGTTTTCTTATTTCAGTTGCAAGCCTTCGTTAAGTGCTAGTTGCTAATTTTACATATTTCATAAATACAACATTTTTCGTATCGAAACTCCACTTATTCTTGACGCATCAGTACTCCTTTAACTCTAAAATATATTATCCATTAATACATAAATCTTTGATATTTTTTTTGAATGCAATAATAATAATAAAATCAAAAGAAAAATCAAACATTGTTTTTATAATTAATGAATGACCACAATATCAAAGACTATATATAAAATAGTCATTATGAAAATAATATATATATATATCGTCACAAACAGAACTGCCTATATACAGGGTTGTCAGGCCGAACGTACGGAGGCCCCTTAGC
This sequence comes from Chara braunii, assembly GCA_003427395.1. Classification (NCBI taxonomy): domain Eukaryota; kingdom Viridiplantae; phylum Streptophyta; class Charophyceae; order Charales; family Characeae; genus Chara; species Chara braunii. The sequence continues at coordinate 6,583,249 of BFEA01000013.1, forward strand.
TGACCCCCGAACGTATTTTTTCTCGGTTTTGTTTATTTTTATTTCATTTTTTTTGTATTTCATTTTTATTTCAAAATTTGTAAGGGACTCGGATGTAATTCTCAAAAAAATCTTGTTTAGTTTATTTTTCTCCATAACATTTTTTTTTTCAGATTTTTTTGATGACTTTTTTTTTTTTTTTTTTTTTTTTTTTTTTTTGAGTCCGCGTTCGGCCCGAACGAACGAACGCATCCCCAAGGGGTCCCATACGTTCGGGCATTCGGGTTCGGGCATTCGGGTTCGGGCATTCGGGTTCGGGCATTCGGGTTCGGGCATTCGGGTTCGGGCGTTCGGCCCATCCCCAACGCCGGTTACCCTGACTAGAACAATATATTCCCAATAAAAACCACAAGTAATACGAAAAAGAAATTAAAAATATAAAACAACAGAAAAAAAAATATATATATATATAATAAACAAAATGCACAACATTATAGAAAATAAAAAAATATTATCAACGACATTTTTACTAGCCGTACGTGCGAAAGGCTTCGGGGCCAGCCCCATACGTGCAGGCGTTCGGGGGTTGAACGACGTCAGGTTCGGACCCTGCCAAACCCCGGAAGGCGACACAGACGTGTTTTTTTTTTTTAATTATTTCTTGTGAGTGGCGCAGGGTCCGAAGAAACCCCCTGAATTTTTCTTTTTCCAAAACTAAACGACAAAAAAAAAAAAAAAAAAACAAGAGCCAATCAGCGCAAGCCACGTGGAATATGGGTTGAACGACGCCACGTCTGGCTGAACGCCGAACCAGCCGGCGGGACCCGTTGGCGTTCGTCCGGACACAAAAAATAAAAAACAAAACAAAAAAGGGGGCCTCGAGTTCGGCCGGTGGAAGACTATCTATGCCGAACTCCTCTGGTCAATTTGAGCGGACGCCCGCAAACGAGCACTGTCTAGGAACGCCAGAGGAGGGTGAGTCTCTTTTTTTTTCCATTCTTTCTTTCTTTCTTTCTTTCTATCTTTTTTTTTTTTTTTTTCTTTTCTTTCATTCAATTTTTTCCTTGAGTTCGACTCTCTCTCTCTCTCTCTTTCTCTCTCTCTCTCTCCCTCCCTGCATTTTGTTTCTTACATTCCTTGAGTTCGGATCCACCTCTTCCCCCCCTTCCCCGACTTTCTCACCACCTTTTTTCATTATTTTTTTGTTGTTTTTTGTTTCATCTTGAAATTTCGAAATTAGTAAATCACTCACTCACTCAATCAATCAACCAACCATTCAATCAATTAATCAATTGATCTGATTGATTGATTGAATCAATCAATCAATCAATCAATCAATCGATAGCGCCCACCCACTGTCCTTGTGTGTTTGTGTGTGTGTGTGTGTGAGAGAGAGAGCGAAAGAGAGGTTCATCCTGCTCATCTTCCTTCCTCCACCTTCCTCTTCTTTCCTCCTCCGTCCTCCTTGTCTCCTCTCGTTCATCCTTCCTCCTCCCTCCTCCTTTCCCCGCGTGCCACGTGCCACATCAGCACGCACGACACACAAGTTCTTATCAATCTTTACTCCTCCTCCTTTCTCTTTGTCTCCCGTCCTCCTGCTTCCTCCTCCTTCCTCCTCCTCTCTCCTCCTTCCTCCTCGTCTCCTCTTCTCCTTCTTCCTCGTCCCCCTTCCTCCTCCCTCGTTTTTCCTCCTACCACGTGAGACAACGCCACACGTTTTTCCTTCTGACACGGAATGTCGGGGCCGATGACTACCAACATTGGTAACCGGAGCCGCGCAGGGACAGAGGAACCCCATGGTGATGCTGGACACTTGCGAATTTCGCTCACCTTCTCTTCGATCTCCTGTGTTTCGTAGCCTGTCTGTTGCAGACATTCACTGAGCGGACATGTTGAGATCCGGGACGATCCAGATTCATACACACACACACGCATACACACACACACACACAGAGTACTAGTTGATAGTACTTAATACTAACTACTGATTGCCCAACTGTTGCAGAAGCGGACATGTTGAGATATGGGACGATCCAGATTCACACACACACACACATATACACACACACACATAGTACTAGTTGATAGTACTTAATGCTAATTACTCATTGCAAAAGCATTCTAATTTCTAACGCTTCAGTGCAGCTGAACACAAACAATGCCGTCAACAACCTCCAGAGGCAGCCGCTGGACATTCTAGAGTGATGTCCCCAACACAATTGATCCATTGATTGATAAAATGATTGAGCGGTTGATTGATTGATCGATTGATCGGATCAATCAACCGATTGATTGATTGATTGATTCAATTGACTGACTGGTTGAATCACTCAATCAATCGATCGATTGATTCAATCCTTGGCCATTCAATCAACTAATTAATCAATTGAATTGATTGATTGATTGATTGATTGATTAAACAATTCAATCATTGGCCAACTGTTTCTTTGGTAGTAGGAGGAGCTGGGATAGGAGTAACCGCTCTATCAATCAATCGATTGATTGATTGATTGATCGATCGAGAGAAATTTCGAAATCAATTAATCAATCAATCAATCAATTAATCAATCAATCAATCAATCAATCAATCAATCATCAATCAATCAATCAATCAATCAATCAATCAATCAATCAATCGACCACTCAATCAATCGACTAACCAACCAGTTAAGTGGAGTCAATCAATCGAATCAATCGTTCAATTCATCAATTAATCAACCAATCAATCAATTATTTGAAATGATCAATCAATGAATCGATCAACCAATCAGTAAACCAAGTCCAATGATCGACCATCGAATGAGCGAATGATGGATCGATATACAAACTCATCGATCTGTTGATTGGTTGATTGATTATGCATGTCTGTTCTCGCATTTCGTCGGCATCGGTTCAGTCACGATCGAGGGAACATACGTCGTTGTCCATTGTCGTGTTTCTTCAATCGCACGCGCCAGGTCGCAGGCTTGTAGGGCCAGGTGGGTAGAGGCAGGGAGAGAGCGCCGACATGGCGCGTTGGCTGGAGTTTGTGCCCAATGAAGACTTCGAGAACGACCCTAGGGCAAAGCACGTCATCTGGTAGTACGTGCAGAAGGGTCAATTGTGAACCAACTCTTCGGAAGCGGACCCGAAGGACAATCACGAGTTACGTTGCAGATTGTGTGGTCACCAGTGAGTCAACAACCAAACCAAGGCCACCCAACACTTCAACACCTCACGCGAGCATGACAGGTGCCCGCACTCGTGCGTGAACATTCTTAGGGAGGTGCAAACTTGAAGGGCAAACATAGCCTTGAAGGGTTCCCTACTTGTCTATGTGCGGGAGGCTGACAGGGATGGTGAGCTCGATTTTCGAGCATCCCCTCAACTGCAGATTGCCTGGCGGTGTAGCACGACAACCCCCCTCTGGTCCCTGTGCGTGATTTGGCATAGGGACGAGGGCGGGCGGAGTGAGAAGGCCCCGCACTGGTGGTACGGTAGGACGGAGCGCGCCCCTTCGAAGGAGTGGGCGCCTCTGGAGCAGTGGGCCCATCTAGTGGAGGGTGAGAGGGAGCAGAAGAGAACCCGTCAGGGGTAGAGGGGGCAGGAGAGGGCTCGTGTGGGGGAGGGGACGAGTGGGACGAGACAGAGCATGTAGAGCACGTAAGGGCGAGACGGTTTGATCCGGTGAGGAAGTGACCGTATGGTGCTTCGCATTTGCAGCCAGGGAGGAGACGGTGTGTGCTTGAGGCGGCTACTCGCGCTCCGCAGGACGAGCAACAATGGTGGAGGGAGAGGATGCTCCAACGAGCGAGAGATGAGGGCATACATGTCCCTGCCGACCTCGAGGAAGGGCTGGCAGGAGACCCTGCAGAGCGTAGACAGGCTCGACACCAAGTGCCCAGAGTAACCCAGACTCGTCTTGATAGTTGGGTCGAGCACCCCATCCAGTACGACCTCGACATGGAGTACATTAGATTCTTCGTGGGTTGTGGTATGTCGTTCAACGTCGCTAGATCAGAATGGTATTTGACTTTACACGACGTCTAACTTAGTCAGTTCAGGGGTCCGTACTGACCTCATGAACCAGGGTCTTAGTTACTTCGCAGGACTATTGTCCCTGTTGTACGAGGAGCTCGGTGAGCGTTTGCGGTATTATCGCGAGTCGTGGTCTGAGGGGGTCACTTTCATGATGGGCGGCTGGTCGACTCAGGCCAACCGCCCTCTCTGCAACTACTTGGTTGAAGGGAGGTTGGGTGCATCCCTACACCGTGTTGAGGATATGTTTGGTAGGGAGTGGATCGGAGCAGGTTTGTACCTCATATGAAGGGAACTCATTCTAGAGATTGACGCTCAACATGTGGTAGCGATATGTACGGACAACGCGTTGGCCGACAAGGAGGCTTACTGTTTGCTCCATAATGATCAGGGTCTTTCATTGCGAAAGATCACTTCGATCCCTTGCTCAACCGACTACTGCAAATTGATGCTTACACACATCGCCATACATCCGTTGGTAGCGTATGTCATTGCAGAGGGGCGAGATATTACTTTGTTTTTTCGGCGGCTCTCACGGGCAGCGTACCTCCTAAGTCAACAGTCTCCAACTGTGTCCTTGATCCGCCCGGGGGAGACGTGGTGTCGCATTGTTTGGAGTCGGGCCACTTCTGGCGACCAGAAAGCCAACAGGCTGTCACGCAGGATTTGGATGATGTTTGCAATAAAGAAAATAAATAAATTAAAGCAAATCCCTTCCTATAGTGTGCGTCCGACTTCGAGCGAGACCCTGCAATTGCGGTCTTCGCCGATCCCTGGTCTTAGGAATCTTTTATTTTGATTCGGAACAACAAATAATCATGCAAATAATAATCATAAAATTCTGGTATGTCATGCATGCATCAACTTTGCCAGTTTCCTAATTTGAGAACTGTGACAGGATCATCAGGGAACATGATCATCAAACAAAGGCAGAGTAGACGGTGCAATGAGTTGCACAAATCCTTTAGACCGCGCAGACCGTTCGAAGGACTGAACCGGGATCAGATTCACAGATTACCGCTCGGTACCAGGGAGTTCGCGATACAGAACGAAAAGGAGTTAGCCACTGTTGTTGAGAACCTTAGGAAGGCCCAGCACAGAATGATAGAGCAGGCTAACAAGCACCGTCACCCATCACAGTTTCAAGTAGGCGACTTAGTCTGGGTCAAGGCAAAAGAGTTTGCACCGGAAGAAAACATCTCGCAGAAGTTACTGCCTGCATATAGAGGACCGTGACCGGTTCTAGAAGTCAAGGGCGGAGAGGATGGACCGTCCTACAGCATTGAGATTCCAGCACACCTCCACACATACCCTGTGTTYCATGCTTCRAAKCTGCKGCCGTGTGTCACTAGTCAACAGTTCCCTTCCAGGAGATCCATGATCCCACCGGATATGGATGGGAGCTATGACATMGAGGGCATTGTAGAAGAGGATGTGTTTAGGACAGGAGGTAGAGGTCGTCCCCARAAACARTATAAAGTCCGGTTTGCCTATCAGGAACCGGAARACGACCGCTGGTTCACGAAAGCAGAACTTCTAGAGACTGCTCCCGACATAGTTAGAGCCTATGAGCGTGACAAGAAAGGTAAAGGTCCCGCCTTGGACTGAAATTTTCTCGGAGGACCTCGAAATTAGGACGGCGGGAGTGAAACGGTTTTCATCTTTTAGCAGTGGCGGATGCAGTATGCAGGGTTCGATCCCTAGACCTCACCCTACCCATGTACAGTATCTGTGCGAGAATTGAACCTGTAACCTGTGCATTCGTAGGCAGTTGGTAGGCCTGTCGTAGGTCCATAGGCAGCAGGGGTTCTATCTGTAGGTCTATAGCGTAGGAGTCTTAGTGAGTTCGGGAAGCTTAGCTGTAGACCTTCTAGAAGGTAGGCAAGTGGGCAAGTGGTCAAGTGGAGAGGCAAGTGGTGGACTAAACCGCAGTGCAACAGCAGTACAACGTCGGTAGGATAGCGGTGAGTCCACAGTCAGTCAGCGGAAGGTCCAGTCAGTCCCAGTCCGGTCCAGCAAGTACCACAGGAGGACTGTGAGCACCAAGGGCCGATGGCAAAGGGCAGACCAACGAGTTTCTGAAGTATAAATCAAGAGGCAGCGCCCAGCCATTCATTCGTTCTTACGTGAGCCATGCGGAAGCGCTGCCACAGCCACTTGTGCAAGGAGGTCTGCAGATGAGCCCGGAGGACGCAGTGGGCTAGAGAGAGGGAGTTAGCATAGCGATAGGGTAGATGCAGTTGACAGCTGCCATAGCTGTAGTTAGTAGTGAGTGTGTGTGTGTGTGTTGGAGTGTTAGAGTGATGCGTGTGGGATATCCAGGGTGATCCAGTGTATGTGAACAGTGAGATGTTTGGGCGTTGAAGTCGCCATAGCTAATTGAGAGTGAACTCGTATCTGAAAGCCATATCTCCGAGTTTTGAGTGGGCGCATGTCGCCAGTATGCTGCGTTGCTGTTTACATGCATGAAAAGTGTGTTTGAGAACGAGTCTGATTGCAAAATAACGTGTACAAGGTATGTTTCCGGCCCAATACAGGCAAAATGGGGGTGCGTTGTGTTCGGGGGAAGACGCTAGCAGGCCCTCCCGGTTGTTGTTTTTTTTTCCTTTTCGTTTTTGGGTTCTGGCGGGAATCCCGGTTGTTGTTTTTTTTTCCTTTTCGTTTTTGGGTTCTGGCGGGAATGGGTTCGGGCGGGAAAAGCCTCGGACCGCACCCCGTTAACACCCGCCCCACTCTCTCTCTCTCTCTCTCTCTCTCTCTAGAGAGGGTACGTTAATCGATAGGATGAGCAAAATCCAACACTCGAATCTACCGTCTTCCCCTGAACATAACGCACCCTGAAAATGAACGTGTACAAGGTATGTTTCCGGCCCGATATAGGCAAAATGGGGGTGCGTTGTGCTCGGGGGAAGACGGTAGCAGGCCCTCCCATTTTTACTTTTTTTTCCTCTTCTTTTTTGGGTTCTGGCGGGAATGGGTTCGGGCGGGAAAAGCCTCCGACCGCACCCCCTTAACACCCGCCCCACTCTCTCTCTCTCTCTCTCTCTCTCTCTCTCTCTCTCTCTCTCTCTCTCTCTCTCTCTCTCTCTCTGTGTGTGTGTGTGTGTGTGTGTG
>BFEA01000013.1:6593606-6605197 GCA_003427395.1 Chara braunii
AGAGAGAGAGAGAGAGAGAGAGAGAGAGAGAGAGAGAGAGAGAGAGAGAGAGAGAGAGAGAGAGAGATTTGCCTCTTTGTCGTAAATGTGGTTATGCTCTGTGTCCTACTGCATCCTAATCCAGGAAGGGAACCGAACCACCTTTACGGCATGGCGTTGCTCGAGTGACACACACACACACACACACACACACACACACACACACAGAAAGAGAGGATTTGTGTCTTTGTCGTAAAGGTGGTTATGCTCAGTGTACTACTGCATAAAGATGCAGGAAGGGAGCCAAACCACCTTTACGATATACCGTTGCTCGAGTGACACAAACACACACACACACACACACACACACACACACACACACACACACACACACACACACAAAAGATTTATGTCTTTGTTGTAAAGGTGGTTATGCTCTGTGTCCGAATGCATCAAGATGCAGGAAGGGAGCCAAACCACCTTTACGACACACCGTAGCTCGACTAACACAAACACAGACACACGTACACATAGAGTGGCAGAGAGAGAGAGAGAGAGGGAGAGACAGAGAGACAGAGAGTAAGAGGATTTGTGTCTTTGTCGTAAAGGTGGTTATGCTCAGTGTACTACTGCATTAAAGCACCAGTACCTTTCCCGCGTGGGAAAATAGGAAAAACTGGCAGTTTTCCCAAGCGCCTGAATTTTCGGAGGTCAGGCCCGACGGCGACTACCATTGATAAATCTGATCGGCGGTCGTCGTTTCGTTTCGGCCGCTGCAAAGGTTGGATGCCTACCCGAGTCCCGCTATTTTCCAAGCGGCAAAGGTACTGGTGGTTAAAGATGCAGGAAGGGAGCCAAACCACCTTTACGACATACCGTTGCTAGAGTGACACAAACACACACACACACACACATACACACAGAGAGAGAGAGACAAAGGATTTATGTCTTTGTCGTAAAGGTGGTTATGCTCTGTGTCCAAATGCATCAAGATGCAGGAAGGGAGCCAAACCACCTTTACGACACACCGGAGCTCGACTGACACAAACACAGACACACGTGCACACAGAGCGGCAGAGAGAGAGAGAGAGAGAGAGAGAGAGAGAGAGAGAGAGAGAGAGAGAGAGAGAGAGAGGATGGGTGTCTTTGTCGTAAAGGTGGTTATGCTCTATGTCGTAACGCATCATGGTGAACGAAGGGAGCCAAACCACCTTTACGACACACCGTTCCTCGAGTGACACACACACACACAAACAAAAACACACACGCATCAACACACCCCCCCCACACACACACACACACACACACACACACACACACAGAGTGTGTGAGAGAGAGAGAGAGAGAGAGAGAGAGAGAGAGAGAGAGAGAGAGAGAGAGAGAGAGAGGATTGGTGTCTTTGTCGTAAAGGTGGTTATGCTCCGTGTCGTGCTACATCAAGATGAAGGAAGGGACCCAAACCACCTTTACGACAAACCGTTCCTCATATGACACACACATACACACACGCAGAGAGAGAGAGAGAGAGAGAGAGAGAGAGAGAGAGAGAGAGAGAGAAAGAGAGATGGTATTCTGGATAAGAACAGAAAGGTAGATGAGGGTTCTATGGAGGGAGGCAGCTACCATGGTGACACAGACATAGACAATGAAAGGTCAAATGACAAAAAGAAAAGTTCAGGGGGAACCGAGGAGGGCGCTTGTTATCCAAACAAAGGCTGAGTTAGAACATTATTTTCCGATTCTGCTATGTGAAAAACTGATATTTGTTAGCAAGGGTGTAATAGTAATTGTGTACACAATCCTCCAAATGATGAATGTTACAACAAAATGTCGTAAAAAGATTATACATCAAAGAATACACGGACAGAGTTTTTACCGGACCCTTCAGAATAGTTATTGTATTATGGTATGTCTTTTATGAAAAACATTATGCATTATTTGTTTCATATTCATTTGTTGCATAGCCTATTAATGAAACTCAATTCTTTTATGAGAAGGCTACAAAAAATATAAATGACATTTATATTTTTTATTTTCGTCTTGTCAACGACTATCTTAACGATGTAATGAGTGTTGTATTGACAAACATACTTTCATACGCTCTTTTGTTTTAGGGGAATGAGACCAAGACATAGCCATACAGAGAGAGGGAGAGAGACACACTATCCCTATATATAACGAAAACTCAATGACATATTTTGTTTTCAGCGCAATGAGAGTACTAAGAGATGCAATACACTTGTCTATGAACATTATTTTATTATATGCAATAGTCCATGATACATATATAAATACATATATATATATATATATCGTAAATAAATATATATATATATGCATATATATATATATTATTTACGATTTATTATTATTATTATTATTTTAATTTATATTCAACATTGCTCAAACATTCCATGATGTTTTCTAACAATCTTTCCAACGTTGTCGAGTGTTGAAAATGATGTTGAATCAACATTTGGCGAACAGTTAGTCGAACACTTGCAAATTGTTGAAGGAATGTTGTACAAGTGGTTGGTTCATGGGGCTCTCCAACATATATAACGTTTAATGAGTTGAAGCAACGGTCCTTCATTGTGTGTTTATCGGTCAACGTGAATGAACCTTAGAATATTAAAAAATTGTGTGTTCACGACTTAGGCAACAGTTAAATAAGGCAAAAATGTTAAATATCATAATTTATGAAAAATAATTATTTTTCTGTTGCGCTCTTCTGAACCTCCTGTTGTCCCACAGCCTCTTCCTGAGTTGTAGGTGGAACCTCTTCAATTTTTATGGCCTCAGCTAGTGGTCTCTCTCCTGACATTGTTGGCTCTTGCCCAAGTGTCAGGTCGGCCGACATCCTCCACTCAAACTTTCCATCCTCTGCATCCTTCTCAGCTGATGCCCCTTGTGGTTCCAACATTTCCTTGTCTATCAGTGGAACCTCCTCACCCTCTTGCATGTCCGCCTTTTCCTCTTTCTTCTGGCTTTTGAAGACTTCTTCTATTGGCCGTCCCCTAAGCTCAAACCCCTGGACCTCTATCCAGTCCACCACTGCAGTAAGGGTTTGTTGTGTACACCTGACCTCAAGGTCTCGTATTCTCTTTTCCCATTCAGCTTCCTTTGCTTGGAAGGAGACCTTCTGTGCCTGTAGATAGGCCCTCAGGACGTCATTGACCTTATTAAGGGTTTGGTTGACCTGCCTGACGGCCTCGTTCTCCGCGCAGATCTTCTCCATGCCTGCTTTCACTGTCTCCATCTCTTTGCTTTGTCTTTCCAACTCCTCCTTCAGGTCTTCAACTTCTCTTTCTCATTCTACCCTCTGGCCATACGCTTTCTGTGCCACCTTTGTTAGCCTCTCTCCAACCTTCTGATCTGAAGCTCTGGCTGCTGCGAAGCCTTCCTTTATCACGCCCCTCAGGTTGAGTAGGTCTGCAGAGACTAACTTGACCCCCATCCCCTGATGATGCCCTCCGGACCTCCCTGCAGCGCCCATCAGCTTGTCAAAGTTGACCCAGACCTCTGAAAATAAGGACAGGTCCTCTTCCTGAGTGCGAGTGCCCTTTCTACTTTTGTCATCCACCTCCTCAGGCTCTTTTCCCTGTTGCATCCTCTCATGCAGCTCTGCGAGGTTCTTCATTCTGAGTTGAACCTTGATCTCTTGCTCCCTTGCTGCTCTCTCCTTCCTGTCCAATTCCCTCACTTTGACAGACTGCTCCTCCCTTTGTTCCTGCACAGGTGGCTCACGAGGCACGTCTGGTTCTTTGTCTTGCATAGGACAATCCACCTCCCTCTGAGCAGGCTGTGGAGGCACCTCTGGACCACCTGACCCTCCCGCTCTCTCGTGCCTATGGGATCTGTGCTCCTTTCTCCTGTCCTCCCTTTGAGTCCCTGATGACATGCCTCGCTCAAAGGTTCTCCTCTTCTCTGCTTCTAGCTCCCTCCTTCTCTTTTTCAGACTCCTTCGTTCATCTACCTGACGTGCTGGAGCATAGTGGCCCCAGAGCAGCTTCTTACAGTGTCCCCAATTCATGGCCGGTGTTACAATAGATCTGACAAAGGACCTGATATGTCGCCTCACATATAGGAGGAAGTTCCCCATCCTCTGCTCTCCTGAAATATTGAGATCATCTGCATACTGGTCAGGAGTCAAATCGAATGGGTTGTCCATTTCTCCCTATTGACGACGGGCGCAAACCCTCCATCTTCCTCTCAAAATCCTGCCAGGTCAGGGATTCCCTGACAAGGTTGGCAATGGGGTCTGTCCACTCGCCTGTGCCTCGCACCTCTCTCAGCATCCTGGTGCCATCCCATCCAAACTCACGAGCATGCCTCTCAAACTCAATCAGGAACAACTCAATGTTCCCTCCCTGGAAAACCGGAGGCCTGTCCTCTCTCCTGGTGCTCATCTGTGTCCTCCGTCTGGTCGCCCCTAGAGGGTTTTCCACTGGCTCTGCCCCTCCCCTCCCTCTTGGCATGGCTGCCCCAATCTGTGTCAAGCCTGCACAACGAGGAGACAAACAGGAGCACACAGAGGGTAAGCAGGTTGGGAAAACACAACAGGAGACAGACATAGCCCTCCCACAACTATCCCAGCTATCTGCCTATCTACATATGCATATATACATACACGAGTCTAACCAGGAAGTCACAACCTGTCACGTCATTTTACTGAGAACAGTATCCCATACATTCTACTTGTACTATCACTCCTATGCAAATTAGTCAAAGGATGATTCTAACTTGTGAGGTTCATGCTCATCTCGTCTCGAGCCACTAACTTCTTTAGCCTCGAGCCTGACACCCAGTCTTTCCACGCCGTCTCATTCAACTGCTCAATCTGGTAGGCTCCGTGCTCACCACACCTGGTGACCCTGTACGGTCTCAACCACCTCTTGTCCAGCTTCCGCGACCACTGCTTCTCCAGGGATGAGTCGTATAGCAACACAATGTCTCCCACCTTAAGAGGTTCCTTCCTTACCCTCGCCATCTTATCCCACCTGAACTTGTCCTTGGTACGGCTGTCAGCCGTCCTACTGGCCACCTCCTCAATCCTGTCCTCTACAGCGCCAATCTGACGTGCCCTTGAGTCAAGCAGTTCTTCAAACGTCAGATTAGTCTTGAGGTCCTGCCGCCTCCAGGTCTTTAGGAAACTTTCGATAGGAAACGTTGCATGCCTGTCATACCATAGCGTGGCCGGTGCGTAGCCGGTGCTTCTTCGGACGGTGATATTATCCACGAAGAAAGCGACCCTTAGAAAATTCGACTACTGATTGGGTCTGTTATCGGTCGACTTAGCAAGAAGATTTGTGATGGTGTTATGCCCTCTTTCCACCGGTGCATTAGCTTGGGGGTGCGCTGCGGTAGTATACTCGGCGATTACCCCATACCTCTTCAGAAGTGTCTTCACTTCTGCACATGTGAATTCAGACCCTCTATCCATCACAAATCTGGAGACAAAGGGGTAACGCAGGTAATACTCTTCGATGCATCGGACTAGCGTCTCACCAGTCTTTGTGCGAATGGCCCTGCCATCCACAAATCCAGAGAGGTTGTCCCGTGCATCAAAGATAAAGTTATAACTCCTTATTCCCAGCGGCATTGCCAACAGATCCAGGTGCACGATCCCGCCAACTTCACGAACATATCTTGGGTGAAGCGGCTCCCTAGGTCTAAGAGAGGATCGGTCCTGGCATGGTACACAAGATTTACAATAATCATCGATCATCTGCCCTATGACATCTCAATAGTACAGTTCATGTATCTTGAGGTAAGTCGTATCCGTGCTCTTGTGGCCTCCTGCCGTACCGTCATGTAGTGCCGCCATAACGTCAATCTAGCGAGCGACGCCGCAGACTACTCTTCTGGGAGCCCTCTCTTTGCTTCTCATGAACAGATGGTCATCCCTTACTAGAAAACTTGGCCTCATCTTCAGAACTTTTGCGCAAGCGTCCCTTTCCCCCATCTCACACGACAGAAGCATTCCGAGTTCAAGGTATATTCCCTTATATTTCTCTGCTTGAAACGCTTCTTTAATCTCACATTCCTCAAAATCATCATCTTCCCTCTCGTGGATCATGTTATCACCCTCTTCCTGATCTTGCACCGTATTCCTGACCACCTCTTCCTGAAGCTGCGCATTTGCCAGCAGGTACACCCCATCTACCACTTTCTCGTGCTTGCTCACCTGCAGCGCCCCATCCTCAATCGTGAGCAAGTCCTCATGTAGGTGGTACTTGCCTGCTAAAGCCAGCTCCATCATCCAATCCACACCTGGCGTTCCCCATGAGTCTTCTTCAACATAGGGCTTAAGGACTAGGTCTGGTCGTCGTACATGTCCTGGTGGTGCAAGCCACACAGGTCGCCCCAAAGTAACATAGTTACCTACGACCAATGACCAGGAGTTAATGTGAAGTCTCACATCCTCCTCACTGTCCAGGAATCCGTCAACTGGTGGAGTATCCTCGATCACTCCTTGGTGGTTCTTGTCCCAGTCGACTCGACACAGCCCGTCTGCTCTATGCTTGTTCCACGGAATTCGCTCCAACTCGAAGTCGAATATCCAGATGTATGTTAACCATCTAGCGATAGTTGGATATGAAGGAGCGAAGTTTTTGAGAGAACCAGCTAGAGCAGTTGGGTCCACTCTTAGTACAAACCTGCTGCCAAAGAAGTAGTTTCTGAAAATCCTCAAGCAGTGAAGAACAGTCAAGGTTTCACGCTTAAACTGAGAGTGGTTCCTCTCAGTTGTATTAAGCGTTCGACTCTCAAACCTTAGTGGTCGTTCTTCCCCATTGAGGTCTTGCTGGATCAACACACCTCCTAAAGCAGTTGGCCTTGCGTCCGTTTCAACAATGAAAGGTCTGGTCATCACCGCCGCATGATCTTCAGACCTTCTATCACCGACTGTTGCTTATCTCCCCACTCCCAATCTTGGCCCTGACGCACAAGCTTTCGCAATTGCTCAGTTTTCGCCGCAAACCCCTTTATGAAGATCCTTCAAAACCCACACGTTACCAAGAAGCTCCTTACCTCCGTGATAGTCTCGAACGGGGTTGGTCATTCGAGAATCTTGTTGGTCTTCTTAGTATCTGGCCGACGACCCCTCTCGTCGCACACAAATCCTAAGATAGTGGCCCCGCTCATGCAGTGCCTCGACTTTGACTCACTAACAGTGAGGTTATGCTCTTTCAGAAGGTCCAGCACCTCGCATAAGTCTTGCACATGATCCCTGACAAAGCGCCTGATTCCCGGCATCACCTCCCGCTCATCCTTCTCCTTAGGCCCTTTCACGGCCAGATCATCAATATAAGGCTGCGTAATGTGAGGACTTATGGGCTGCATTGCCCTCACCATGTGCCTCTGGACCATGGCAACCACATTCGTCCACCCTTGCGGTGCGACGTTCATGTGAATCAACCCTCGAGGGGTATGCATAGCCGTCATGGGTCTGTCAGATGCGTATACAGGAAACTGGTCGTAACCCGAATACAAGTCTATGAGAGATATTACGGCTCTTCCAACGCAGGCCTTTGAAAGCGCATCAGCGTTGGGGAGACCACCTGCGTCCCTCACTGTTACAGCGTTCAAGCGCTGCAAATCCTGTACCCACCTCAAAGTCCCATTGGGTTTGACAAAGCAAAACCAAGGGGAGGCATACGGCCCACTCGAGTAGTCTGCCACATGCGTGCGGATCTTCCCATCAAGGTATTTAACTACCTTCTCTTCGTCAGCTGGATTAGGATATCGCGCGCCTTGCAAGTTCCATAGCTCGTGAGGTACGGTGTGTATCCTAATCATGGGGATTATGTCCACGTCCAGACGACCTCTCTCATCATCACTGAAGGCATACACAGCGTGCCTTCCTCTTACGGTTTCCATCACAAGCTTCTCTTCCTGCGCTGTAAGGAAGCCCGACTCCCCTATAATCAGCGCTTTCTCTGTTTCAGGGTTGATACTACACGACCCCTTTTCTGCGTCTTCTCGCATCTGCCGTATCAACTCTCGTTCCCGCTCGTAGTAAACTTCTTGCTCTTCAGCCATGAGTACGGGAACAGGGGGGCACTTCTGATCTACCCTTTTGTACCGCCTTTGTGACCCCTGCTTGAGCCCACCCCTAAAAAATGTCAAGTTGCGCTTTGGGGTTGGACTCCAATTGCTCCACCTATCCTTCCCGATGTCCGGTATATCAATTTCATTTCTCCCGCTCCCATTTATTCCACCACCTTCTCTCTCAAGGCTTCCACCGCCTCTGGATCTGCTATCCCATAGGTCGATACTATGTCCATAGCATCACCTATATTTGTTGGGCTAAGGGTCAGTGCGTCTGGCCTTCTTTCCTCTTCGAACTTACTGCCTTTCAGTCTCAACCTCTCCTCTTCTGATTCTTCTATAGTGAAAGAACCAGGGTTGGGCCGGTTTCTTATACTCCTAGGTCCTGTGTTCTTGCAAGTGGTAACCTCATAATTTTCGCATACTGGATCGCACAGGACGAGGAACATGGTCCCGTCATGCTTGTTAAGTATGACGGTCTCTGTTCGACTTAAGAACGACCTACCAAGTAGAATAGGGTGGTCAAGGTCAGGCATCACGAAAAAACAACTTCTTACTTTCACCTTTCCGATTTCCAGAATCACCGATGATGCGGTCCCTATGAAAATCGACCGACTGTTCGCCCCCATTAAGACCCCGTTGTCAGAGCGATCTATCTCCATCCCTAAGCGCACAGCATGCTCCTCTTTTATAAGGTTCATCTCTGCGCCACTATCCACCATGGTCGTGCAGGTCTTCCCTTTTACCACTACATCAAGGCACCCACATGCGACGGACTTTCAATCTATCTTTGCTCCGGTCTCAGCCCATTCTGCCTCTTTAGGGATTATGGTCCCTAATCGTACACTGGCCACCATTTTTCTAGATAATCGCGCTTTTAACTCATCCCTGAGCCTTGGCGCCGAAGCCAGAACGTCCTTTAGGTTCATAAGATGATTATGGCCCTCAAGGATCTTGTTCATTATCTCCTCTACGTCAAACCCTTCCTCTACTCGGACAGTGTACTTCTTTTTCTTTACTTCTGAGGCCTTGACCGTATCGGGTTTGGCGCCTCTCTTTTTGACCCTTTGCTAAGCCTTCCCGTCCTCTTCTTTTCTCAATCTATCATCCTCATCATCCTTTCCCTCTGGAACATCTACAACCTCTTTCTCCCCACTGGGCTCAGGAACATCCTTTGCCAGTTCCTCGGGGCTCACCGGCCCCTTGGCCCTTGTCCTAACAGCATGTGGTACTCTCCCTGATCTGGAGGGTGGCCTATAAGCCATACCGGACCGAGGCGTCGGTCCTGAAATCATAACGCCTGGTAAATTTCCAGACCCACCTTGCGACCCTGGACCCATATCGTAGAGGTACACCAGTGGCTCCTTACCTCTCCACTCTTTAACCTCTTCACACATATCGGTCAACTTTTGCTGGTACCTCCCGACTTTATCCACTAAGTCCTCCATTCTCTCCATCGTTTGTCGGACCTCCCTCCAACAATTTTCCCCTATCTTCGCGTTTCGTGGCTCATTCCAACAATCCTGCTCTACCTCGTCATCAGACTCTACTATGATTGGCTCTTCTTTGATGGTGCTGGCTTTCCTTTCTTGTTCCACTTCCTCGTTTTCTCGTACTTCTTTCACCCTTATGTCACAACGGACCTCCTTCTCTTGCCAAATCCGGAACATAGCTGGAGGAGCGGGTGGCGCACCGCCCTCGGCCCTTCGTAGGGCCTCCTTCCTTGTTCTGCCAGGGGTCTTTGGGTCAAGGTAGTACCCAAATTTATCGTACATATCCCCATCATAGTTGGTGTCTGATTAAACCTTCATCCTCATCGTTCCTCCGGACGTGGGAGGACTTGATAGTGTGGCCTTTCTGCCCACAATGTCAGCAAATGACATTCCTCCAATCTATCATTCCTCTACCAAAGCCTCTTCCACCTTCTTGACTACCCTGACTTCCTTACGCATTCCAGTCCCCATTTCCTCCTCCTGTGGAGTTACCACCACAATTTCCTCTTCCATTTCCCCCGTGGCCACCATTGTCTTGCCCTCGGCCCCATCCTTGATTTTGTCCAAGTCTGCCGCCTTGGTTTCCTTACGATCCTTTTGGTGCCGATTGTTGAGGTTGGCTTGGCTGCGGGCTCGGGTGGTTTACTTGCTGGGACTGGGGCCCTGGATATCCACAGGAAGCCGTGCTCAATGGTGCTCCTGCGCATGATCCATGCGACCCACTTACCGGTCATGGCATGTAGGAACAGTGCCCAGGCCAAGGACTTGGAGGTCCATAACCCGGCCACGGCCCATAGGGCACTGGCGCGGCCTGACAATGCGACTCCGGGGGTGGTAGTGTTACTGCTTGCGGGACCTGCCCCCTTCCTGAACCTTACCCCTCTTGAGTCAGATTTTTCGCCTTTCTCTGAGCCTTTGTTAGCTTTAGGGGTTCAGGCTCCTCTTCCTCACTCTCTTCCTTCTCTTGCACCACCGCCTTCTTCGCTTTTCCCTGGGTCTGTGGTGCCGCCATAGCCTTTCTTCTTGCCTTTGCCTCTTTCGCCGAATCGAGTTGGGCAACCGCATCCTCTAGTGGAAGATTCATTTCCAGTTGCCCAGATACGGGCACAGCAACAAGCAAATTTATACTCGATGTACCTTCTCGTGTTTTAGGGAAAGATTCATTTCCTTCTGTTTTGTCTCTCTCTTCATTTCTTTAACTTTTTTCCTGTTTTCCTCATTTCTACCTTGATTCTTAGGCTTTACTGGGAAGCGATGTACCTAGTAGTAATCTAGTAAAATGTGCCTTCTCGATATACGTATGAGCTCTTCATAATTATGCCAGAAGGTCCAATCCCGCTGTCGAGCGCATCGGTCCCGCACGGGGACCCTCCCGGCCGCGTCACGCAGGATTATGCAGGACTTGTTGTGGAGAGCGTTTGCCTCTCCGGCCGAGTGCGCCAGCCGTACCTCTCGCGAGCCCCTACGACAGGACAGGGTCACGCGAGGCACCACTGGCGCACTCGGCCGGAGAGGCAAACGCTCTCCGCAACAAGTCCTGCATAATCCTGCGTGACGTGGTCGGGAGGGTCCCCGTGCGGGACCGATGCGCTCGACAGGTGGCGTCGTTGCCGGGGATCTCGGCTGCCTCCTAATCTTCGTCGTCCTTCTCGGCATCCTCCCCCTCCTCCCCAACATCCTCCTCCTCCTCCTTCTCCTACTACTACTACTACTACTCCCCCTCCTCCCCGACATCCTCCGCTTTTATTGTCTTTGTTATTTTTTTAGTGTTTTTTTTTTCAGACAATCAATGACTGAAAAAAAAGTACACAGCAAGCTTACTCCTCCTCCTCCTCTTCCTCCACCTCCCTCTCCCCCTCCTCTTCCGCTTTTATTGTCTTTTTTATTTTTTTACTGTATTTTTTTCAGACAATCAATGACTAAAAAAAAAAAAAAAAAACGAACGAAATAAAAATATCCAATCGAACAAATAGATTCGATTGGATCTTGATTTCGAAAACGAGATCCAATTCAATCGATTTCTTCGATTAGATATTTTTTTCTTTTCTCCTCCTCCTCCTCCTCCTC
>BFEA01000013.1:6605640-6622983 GCA_003427395.1 Chara braunii
TATGTGCCACCGTTTTAGCATCAGATTCACACTCGTTTTGGGCGCAACAGCTAGAAGAGTTGGTAGTGTATCTAGTTCAACTCCGACAATTGGTTCATCGTCATACTCCATACTCCATGCTGATCGTGGTCATCCCCATTGTAGGTGCTCGCCATCACCGTAACCAACAACAGGGATAAACGGAGGAGGAGGAGGAGGAGGAGGAGGACGATAGTGGAGGAGGAGGAGGAGGACGATAGTGGAGGAGGAGGAGGCGGAGGCGGAGGCGGAGGCGGAGGAGCAGGCGGAGGAGGAGGCAGAGGAGGAGGAGGCGGAGGAGGAGGAGGAGGAGGAGGAGGATGTCGAGGAGGAGGAGGAGGAGGAGGAGGAGGACGAGGACGTGGAGGAGGAGGAGGAGGACGAAGAGGAGGAGAAGGAAGAGGAGGAGGAGGTGATGCAGGCGGGTGAAGTGGGAGGACGACCTCACCTGGACGAGGCCGGGTATAGTGAGTAGCGGCAGCGGCGGCAACGTTTGCGATGGCTCCAGCGGCAGCGGCGGCAGTGGCTGGGGCGATGGCTCCAGCGGCAGCGGGGGCAGCGGTTTGCGACGAAGGGCAGGAGGGCAGTCCGTGGCGAACGCACGTTGTGGAATGGCAGCGGCGATGTCAACACATCGACACATATACCGACAAAAAAAAAAAAAAGACAAAACCACGGGAGAGTCAGGGTTCGAGTTTGTAACAGGGTTTGGGGAAAAAGGGCCGGTAATGGTGAATGTACATGACCTACGTATCGGGTCCGGGGGGGGTCTTGTGGGGGGGTGTTGTATTTGGGGGATTGCCCGAAGTGCAATTACAAACTGTTTTCGTGACTACGCCGAAGTTAACCCCCAAAAAAACAGTGGCCGCGCCTTTGTTTTCACTGTCGTTTCTTGTGCACCACGCCAGTTGTTGATACGGGGCCCTCGATCCAGCGGCCTAGCGCAGTTGGTGAGGCAGGCAAGTGGATTTCAGGAGGTCTCGGGTTCAATCCCCATTGGCCTCACGTACCATCCTCGCCGAAGCCTGGCGCCCGCCACGTTGAGATATGCCGTTGGTCCCCCCGACTGGCAATGACAAGAGACTGCTGATGTTCAAAGGGGGAGGCGACCGGAGAGGAGGCACAGTGACATGGGGACTCGGCGGTTGAGTTTTCATTGAAGTGCCTGACGCGTGCCTTGTGTCGCCCGTGCTGCTGGTTTTCCCGTAATAGTGTAATGACAAAAAAAAAAGTGATGTCAGGCCGCCCTCTCCAGATTCATGAGGCAATTGCATTGGTTGTACGTCAAGCGAAAATACCCATCGATTAAGAATATATATATCTATACGGGGTCCCAGCGACGCACAAACCCCACGCGAATTCAAATCGCGGTGGTCTGGCCGGTGGGCAAGATTATGCCCAAAGTCTGCTGAAGTTCACCATGTTCAACGCGACTCCCCACTTGTCGACGACCACGACAAAACGATCAAGTACATCCCAGGTAGTCGAAATTGGGACACCGACAAAAAACACTGGGATAAAAAAATAATTCCCTTAGTGCGGGCCAAATAACACCACAACAAAACGCATTGTCGCAGTACTGGCCCGCAGTACGAAACCATGTTGGAAACGTGTTGGTTCATGTTGGAGGCCTGTACAAAACCATGTTGGAGTCGTTGACTAAAAGTTGGAAACCTGTTGGAGAGCATGTTCAACCCGTTGAAAATAAGTTGATCATGTTGATAACTAGTTGAACACAGCACAAGACCCTCGTTCAACAATTGGTCATAGCCCTTGCGGCGTGCATAAGTTCGACAGCGCTGCGAAAATAAGTTGGAAGTCGACAACAATTTTTCTGTTGTAAGAGAACGAACCCAGGTTAAGTGCAGACTGATGATCTAGGCAAAATGATAAAGCTTATGGTTTGGATTGTCTTATATAAGAGGATTGTGCATGAGATAATAATAAGACTAAGTGATTAGAGTGCGACTTAAGGTTGTATCTGAGGTTTCGAATAACTAATAATAGAGTGGTTGGCTGAACCTAGAGGTGAAACGGCTAGATAGGACTTAGGACAATTCCCTTGGAACTTGACAAGTTGTCTTATGGGTTATCTTTATTCCTACCAGGTTGACTAGCAGAAGGATATAAAGATGCCAAACGCTGATGGAATCGAGCGAGGCCCGGCCGCTACGCCGGAGGACTTCGTCAAGGCCATTGAGAAAAGAGAGCTGGCACGACTACAAGTACCGAAGGTTGACATCTTCTGGTTTGAAGGGGAAAGGGTGTCTAAATGGCCAGAGTTGTTGGAACAGGTTATAGGCGAGGTATCGGATGAAGACAAGTTCAAATTCCTACCCAAATACGTCTCGTGGGAAATCCGACCCGAAATAATGAAAGTGGCTGCTGGAGCAGGAGGAGATTGGGCCAAGTTCAAATAAGAGATGCAAAGGCATTTCAAGTTAGGGGATGTTCTGCTAACAAAAGCAGACCTATAAATGTTGCGGCGCGATGAGTTCTCCACTGTGGGGGCTTTCGCAACGACATTCGAAAAGATGGCAAGAAAAGTCCCAAGGATGGCTGAAGAAGAGCAGTGTGCCACCTTCCTCGGGCACTTCAAGAATATGGCAATGGCCACCACTGAAGTGAACTCCTCTCCTCTCCTCCCATATTCGTCAACCTCCTGTTACCTTCCTCTTCGTCTTCTACTAACGCACACATTAGCACTTCTCCCGATACTCTAGTCTCTCAATCGAAACTTCTCACTGTAAACCGCATTGTCTTATAGCTATGTTCGTTGGTCGAAACAGACTCGGCCAAAAACAGCTATTCCGAATCTTCGTCGGGTTCATCAGTAGGGACTGCTACTTGGGCCTTCGTGCAGGAACCATGGTAATCCTTTCTGTATATAGTTCCAGTTTTTAACAGATGTCCCGAAGGACTGCTCTGTCTGCCCGCCCCAAGGTACCACCACAGAGATGACCGGCCCTACGCAACTCACAAGTCTTTGGTTTTACTCATCCACCGAGTTCCATCATCTGCACCCGAACACGTGTTTGTATTTCAACAGCTCATGGGTATACCCACCGAGCTAGGCTCTTGGGTCCGACGCTGGTACAGAAACCTCGTCTCAAAATGAAAGAATATTAACAAAAGTAATAAAAGTTAGAAAAATATGAGAAACGGCGACGGGAAGGGTAGGACCGTCAGAACCCGACCTTCGGTCTTGGCCAACAGTCCCGCGATCGAACTCCCTGAGAAATCTAAGGGGGATAATTTCGCGGGACCCTCGACCCCTCAGTTTCGTTCATAAGACGCTCCTCCGCTCCTTCGCTGTCGGCTGCTATTCTCGATTCCCAGATTTCCGGAGTGTCATTCCAAAGTTGTAACCTATAGGGCTAAGCGTACCAAAATTATAAATGGTTTCTACATCGTACGCAAGCGTACCAAAATGCCCCAAGCCCATATCTTGGCCTGCAACCATACCCATGGCCACCGAGGTGCAGTCACTCACCATACAAAGAGCTCGGCTCCGCTCACCACCGCCGTACGCACCACTCCTTTCCTCAAGCCCACGCCTTTTTCTTCCTAGCGGTAGAAAGCTCGAACTTTTATCTATATCAATCTTTGTACTTGCGTACGCGCCATATACAATTTCACCGATGAGGAGAAAAAAAATCATTTAGTCCTGATTAAATCAAAATCAAAAGTTGGTCGGCAACTTTGTCGATCTTATCATATCAAAAAAAAAAAAAATTGCGCGCCTCAAAACTTGTGCACCCACGCACTTCCTACTTCCTTCAAACAGTCTCACATTCTTAGTCACAAAAGGAAATTCAGTCGCGACTCGCGCAACGTCCCTAACTTTCAAACCGAAAAACCCTTTTCTATCACTTGCTAAAACCAGGGCGGATACCCTTATAGACACCATGTCCTCTCTCCCTCTCGCTCTCTATTGTAACCGCCCCGTGTCGCTAGTCTCGTCGTCGCGAGTCGTCCTCAGGGCCGCTCTCCACAAGCTCGGTTGGCGACCGGTCCCTTCGCCACTGGTCCCACCCGTGCCAGGACGGAGTCCCGATCGACGAGCTGCACCTCTCTAGTCATGGCCCAGTCGACGAGTCATCCTCATGGTAGGTGACTGTCACTCGCATGCCCGCAGTTACTCCATTTCACGTGCACCTGAGGCCACAGACGTTAACTTTTAGCCTCGCCTCCCCCATAGGTTTTCCATAGGACAGTATGGTCTCCACCAGGGTACCCTTCTCATCCTCCCGCTCCCACATCCAGGAGTATCTCATGTACCTTGGCCTATAGCCACGTAGGCCATTTCGTTATGCAATAACCGCTTTCCTCTTAGTAATAGCCAGTACCTCAGGCAGCCAATTTCTCCCCAGTACACTCTAAGTGCAAACAGCGGACTCCCACACTCAGCTCCACTCGCGGGTCGAGCTCACTGTTGCGACCGCAACTATCTAGACCGCTGAAAACGCTCCGGCCGACCAGTAGCAACCCGCGACCATTTCCCCTCTTTGTAAAGCCTCCACATGCTGAGTTACCGATGTTCTAATCAGACACTTAAGATCACTCTGAGACATGCTAAACTAAAATTAAAAATAATAAAAAAGAAGACTGAAACTGAACCACACTGGAATACTTCAATCTTATAATAGCATGAATTAACGATTACTCTAAGTAGCCATTCTCCACAGTCGGTCCCATAATGGGATACCGACTGTTGCACTCCTCTCTTCAAAGAAAGTCATCGAGCCACCCCTGATGGGTAACCGTGTTCGATGGCAAGGAGGGGGCTCATGACACCCGCTCACGGGGGTGATGAATCTCCTACCGATGTGGTCACTCATGCTCCTCTTTTGAAAACCTTGCGAAGAAGTGTTTAGCAGACCACGCATGCGGTGAACGGAACTCGAAGGGTTGGGCCAGTCTAGGCCACGCGCTAACGACTCTCAATTTCAAAAGCAAACCGTTCACCCTCCTCGCGAAATGACCTGAAGGGGACTAAGTTTGAAGTTATACAATGAAAATTTAAAATCCTTATAACCCGTATCATCACAGCAGCCTAAGACCTTTAGACCAATTAGAACTAAAAGGACAGTTTAGATCGGGGTGCAGACTTGACATGCGACCTTTTCCCCATTTCCCTTTTTCTTTAAATTCTTCCTTTTCGCTTTCTTTCTTTAACTTCTTACTTGATATGACCACCCGTCCTATGCACTCATCCCATAACCCCGACTAAAGGGCACTTGGCATGCAGTAGAAAAGACCACGCTGGTCTCTCTCCCATTGTGTCCCTGAGCGAGCCCGACGACTACCATGGCCACAGGCCAATCGTGCTCTGCTGTACAGCAGGGTGTCGAGCCTGTGTCGACCAAAGGAAAGTCTACTGGCGCACCCACCTTTTTGCCAGTGGGTGCGTCTACTGGATCTACCCCGATGCAAGACTAGAATGCCACAGAGTTCCTGAGGTGATCCATAACAAAAGTATACGAGCAGACGCCTGGTACGCAGGGGTGATGAGTGAGCGGACGCTTGGTACGCAGTGGAGGTGAGTGAGCGGACGCCCGATACACAGTAGAGGGTTGGGACACCGCGCCCTTCGACAGAGGTACGACACCAACTTAATCATGTTGACGCACATGTTGGAGTTGCGTGCATTTTTGGATTGTTGTGTAAGCACCGGTGCCTAAGCGACGACCTAGTGGCTCCCCGCATTAAGGGACGACGCACGCAGGTGCTTTGAGCTTCTTCACGATCCGCAGTGGTGGCAGCACGCGGAGCTCGTTGCCACCATTATGGGGCCCATTTACAACCTCCTTCAGCAGGTGGATTCTGACGGGCGCAAGGTCAGCGATGTGTGGGGTCTGCTGGAGAGGCTGCGGATTACGGTCGATCGACTATCTCTTAACGAGGCTTGTCACGAGCCCATCAAGAAGATAGTCAAGGAGAGGTCAGATATGCTCCTCACCCCCATTCATTGCGCTGCATACCTGTTGCACCCCAAGTATCGCAACATCGATACCTTGATGCGAGGGGCAGTACAGGAGCGCATTCTCCACTCAATTACATCGTGAGCCAGATCGAGGGAGGCCGAGGGGGCTACGAGATGACTGTCGTATGGGGTTCTTTGCAAGACTTTCACGGCAAGTATCCCACACCAGGTCATTGGGGGGGAGGAGGTGCAGAGATCGAGGAGCCTGACTTTGATCCTCTGAAGTGGTGGAGATTTCAGGGGGGTAAGTATCGGATATTGCGAGATGTCGCCATGCGCTGCTTGGGTACGTGGACCATTGCCTCTCCCTGTGAGAGGAATTGGTCCACACACGACTTCATGCACACTAAGAGGCGCAACAGGCTGGGTGTTGAGCAATTGGAGAAGCTTGTGTTCTGTCACTGGAACCTTAAGCTTCTCCAGAGGAGTCACTCGCGCAGTGGGTTCATAGGGGCAAGCCTCCAAGGGGTCGGATTGACTGATGTGGAGAGGAGGGATGAGGACTACTCCCATTTCGAGCCAGACGTGATGACCCCCACGAACATACGACCCGACGGAGATCGAGATGGAGGCCAATCACCTTAGGAGGCAGTTGAGGGGCAGACGCTTGGCGGGGGCTATAGTAGCGTTGGCCCATAAGATTCGCCAACAGGGTGGTGACACGACCAGCGGGGAGGCCCCTGCGACTGTGAGCCCTGCAGGTCGGATGCTCCCACCATGCGCCCCGGTTGATGATGGAGCCCCCCTTGCTAGCACACCTGCACCCGAGGCAGACTCGCACAACATTCGTGGAGACAAGTTTCCTGCCGTCTCGGCCGGCGCCGGTGCAGATGATGGCATCGGGGGAGATGGTATAGGGGGCAGCAACTGCCGCACCCGAGGAGTCTCATCAACTGAGGGAGCCCGCTACTCGATCCCCCACTCTGGCAGCCCTTGAGGGCACACTTCAGTCATCTTTCGTGGAAGGTACTGTCGAGGGCACGTCGTCTGAGTGCCTCGTCGTGGCTGCTGCCACCTTTTCCAGCCCCCACTGTGCAGTAGAGTACGACTCTGAGGGGAGGCTCAAACGACGAGCGGGTTTCAGAGGTCCGCCAGACTTGTGGACAACATCGGTTGTCTGCCACGATGCCAGAGGGATTTGGCGGCATACTTGCGTAGACCGTTGTCGGATCTGCCACAAGTTGACCCTGATGCGGAGACTGGCGGCGTGGACTGTAGAGAGCCCATTGGTGGGGAGGCTGTTGTTGGGGAGGCTACCGCCAGAGAGGGAAGCGCAGAGAGAGAGGATCACGACCTGGTGGCCACTCAACAGAGGATATCGAGCAGGTATTGGCAGGGTACCCCGGAAGACATAGACGAGGCACGTCGCAGCAGGGGATGCGCACACGCCACTGGGCAGATGAAGGCACTTAACGCGTTTCTCCCTCACTTCCATTGCCACGTCCAGATCCTTCTTTGGCACTGGGGATCGTAGGGCCCTCCCCTGGGCCACCTCCCATGGTGGATACACAGCGTGCCAGTGGACAGAGCAGCGGCACAGGGGAGCATGACTCCCCAAGCACTGGTCTTTGTCGTGCAGTTCCCACCGAGGATTTCGGCACACGGGCGACGATGTCGTTGCCGCCAGAGACCCCTTAGTCATCATCGAGCCGATTCGACCATTCCTTGGTCGCAAGCGGAAGTCAGAGAGTGTCGCAGGACAGAGGTAAGGGGAGCTGCGGGTTGTGGCGGAGGTCGAGGCCAACCATCAGGATAGGGGAGGGGCGAGGGCGAGAGGGATATGTCAAGACAAGTACGCGGGAGAGGAGAGGGACGTTCCAGAGGCCGACCACCCGGACGGGGGAGAGGAGAGGGACGTGCCACGACACAAGTGGGCGGTGCACCACGAAGGGGAGTCCTTGCAGATGGAAAAGGCGTTCATGTGGACGCAGCGCCTGTCACATCATCGAGCACCGAGGGCGAGGAGGGCATAGCGCTGCGCATCACCAAGAGGCGCAGGGGAGAGGCAACGCCGAGGGCAGCGCTAGCATCCGTGGCCGCATCAGGCTCCAGCACATCGGCATCATCGGTCGACCCTGATTTCGAGGGGTGGTGTTGAGGAGGACGACGAGATGGCATAGGTCACTGCAAACATTGCGGCGGGAGAGGGTGATACATCAGGATAGTTTTGTACATTTTTCGTTTTGTGTTTGGGTGTGTGGAGTGTGAGTAGTGTGTGTGTGTGTGTGTGTGTGTGTGTGTGTGAGAGAGAGAGAGAGAGAGGTTATGTCGGGCTACGGGGGCCAGGATCTGATTCGATGCCACAGGGCAAACATTGATTGGACATTTGGCAGGGAGAATATTTTGGAATTTGCTATAGCAATCTTGACCTTCTCCCTCACCCCAATCCTCATCTTGCTCTCCCCCATTTCCTCATCCTTGATTCTCCTCATGTGCTCGATCAAGGAGGGACCTTTCTTCCATGTGTCCCAAGTGTGCTTGTGTGTTTGTTTATGTATGTCCCAAGTGTGCTTGTGTATTTGTTCCTGTCTCTGTCTATGTCCCAAATCTGCTCGTGTGTTTGTTTTTAAATTTGTCCCAAGTTCGCTTGTGTGTACCGACTGACCCAGCTCAACTGGCACACCAACGGGCTGTTGAAATACAGACTCCAGTTTGCTTGTGTGTTCATTTCTGTATCTGTCACAACTTTGCTTGCGTGTTTGTTGCAGTCTCTGTATGTTTGTTTCTATCGTTGTGCCGCCAGCCTTGTCCTTCTGGTAAACCGAGCCCACAACTATGCGGTGCGTTAAGGACGGCGTTAGAACAAAAATGGGTGGGAAAGGGACTGGTGGTATCACACTTATTATTCTGGGCAGCAGAGTCGGGGGAACTGGTTCAAGTTTAGGGGTCAGTAAATCTGCACGTGTGTTTCTGTTGATCGTTATTTGTGCCTCCTCCTCCAATTAGGTGGGAGCATTGCATGATCGAGTAGTGTAGTGTTTATTGTGGGTCAGGTAGATATAGCCAATGTGCAGATCATTATAAGGTATCGGTTTTTGTTCAACATCAGATTGATGGAAAAACATGCCTTTGACAAGGACTGGTAGTGTGTGCATGTGTCGTGCCCTGCGGTCATCTTTGATAGGCAGCTATGATAAGAGTTGTAGGTTCAATTGGTCTACAGTGGAATGCTTGGAGCATGGGGACAACAGGGTGATGTCTTACAGCTCCTACTAGTTGCCATTGCTACTGCCTCCCACCCCCCTCCCCTCCCCTCCCCTCCCCCTCCCTGGTATGCCATGCACATTGTTAACAACATCGAACTTTGGACCCCCCCACCCACCCCCAACCCCTAACCCCCTTTTCACACCGTCCTGCCACCACCACACACGAACACCCCCAGTTACAGCAAGCTGCCTACCTGCTGGTGTAATCATAAAAACTCCAGTATAGTGGGTCTGCAGCAAGCTTACCCAACTTGTGAAATTATGTCTCAGCTCTATGTTTATAATACTTTATATGGATGAGTCTGTGATGCCGACCTGGTAAGTCAGTTGCTGTCAGCATGGCGTGGTGTCAGCATCTGCTAAGTGAATCTGGCTCCAACGCCCTTCCGGGAAAAAAAATTGGGCAGGATTTGTGAGTGTTGTTCTTTGTACTGCAAGAACATATGACGATGGGTAGCTTGTAGGGTTTTGAATACACCATCCAAGTGTTCAGTCAGGTTAAAGAAGTTCAAGTGCATCAAGTCAAGGTGAGTGTTGAGGTCCAAGCTTCTCGCCTCAGTGTTTTTGTTACGTACATGATGAAATCCGTATCGTAATCCACGCTTGAATTAAGAGTAATTTAAGTAGTGGCTTGATGCATGTTAGGTGTAGGCCGAATGATTGCAACAGAATGGAAAACCTATAGGAAATGTTGTAAATCGCAGGAAAAAAAAAATGGCCATAGTAACGGAACGGAATAGAGAGTAACCAAATGGCCACAGTAACGGAATGAAATGACAGAAAGGACTAACCGCAAAATATGCACCTACCCTCTCAAGGACACACACCGTTAGGGATTGGGATCATTCAGGGGGCTCGCCGGGGGGGGAGGGGTGATTTTATTTTTTTTTTCATTTTAAAGTTGCGCAGACACATGGGGGGAGGGGACCTCCGCAAGCGATCCCCTATTTAAAAAATTAAAAAATTCATCTGTTCGGGCGCAGTGTTCGGCCCGAACGCCTGGTCGACGGGTCCCATACGTACAGGTCTGGGCGTTCGTTCCATTCCAAACGCTGGTGACTCTGGTCAACGATGAAAAAACATTAATGTGCGAAAATAATTTATTTCACACAACTGAATGGTCAAATAGCAATAATATAAACGAATACATGAATTTAATCATGCAAAACTACAAATTAGTACTAACAGCTGATGATTTACACTTGTTGCATACAACAAAGTGACTTAACAACAACACAATAATCTCTTACAATAAGAATGAACAATAAACATTTATCCACCTTCCACGATTTTGTTTTCCCATGTCATATCACTGACAATCATTGGACATTGGGACACATTAATTTTACTACAACCATTCATAGCATATTATGATCGTAAGAATATAATAATAATACTAATATTTTGAAAAAATACAAAGATGGTGTTATAAACATAAATATAAGTAACGCACACTTTGTATTGACGGACCTCTACAATACAATTAATTTGATTGTGGACTATTTACATTACTAATGATACGATATTTGCTACTTTCAAATCTACAAAAACATATTAATGACTTCACTGAAAAACAAATATATTATATTACAAATCTTTCTTACATAACAAACTACAAACAAACCAACTACAAGAAATATACCCACACCCACATAAAAAATATACACCACAAAAATATGATTGTAAATTATTTATGCATATAACAAATATAATAAAACACAAGCAAATTTATTTAAAATAACATAAAACATTTTACTAACCTCTATTTTACAATATTCATCAAAACAATAAAAAAAAAAAGAAAAAAAACAACAAACAATAATAAAATAAACAGTCTTTTAAAAGTTATCGTGACTTTCCATTCAACCACGTACAAATACTTGCTACAAATTTTTACTTCAATAAGTTTTCTAACCACTAATGAAAAACATGCCTTTATATTTTACGATACGTTTAACAAAATAGTTTCAATAAACATTTATGCATTACACAAAAAATAATGTTAAATACCACAACGAATTTTATTTAGTTCTTTCTTTAAAAATAATAATAATCAGGGTCACCAGCCCGTACGTACGGAAGTCCCTGGGTAGACCTCCTTATGTACGGGGGTTCGAGATCCCGTATAGGATCCGAACCCGACGGTGTTCGGCCCCCGCCAAAAATTATTTTGGAGCCTAAACATATTTATTTTTTTCTGAATTTGTTTTTGTGAGTTCTCTATGATGTGAGGTACATGCCTGTAAATTTTCAAGTCATTTTGCTAAGCCAAATAATAATTAAAAATCGCCAAAGATGGCGGTGCCAAAACGTGCTGGCCCACGTATTTTTTCACTTTTTACTTTTTGTTTTCACTTTAGTTCGGGAACTAAACAATTTTATTATTTTTTGAAACGTTTTTAGTGGGTTGTGTATCATGTGAAGTACACATCTATAAATTTTCAGGGTATTTAGATGTGCCAAAAAAAAAAAAAAAAAATCGCCAAAGATGGCGGTGTCAAAAACATGCTCGCGCACTCACTAAATTTAATTCTCTTTCTATTTTTATTTTTTTTATTATTAGTATTTATTTTCCGTATTTTATTTTTATTTCAAATTTGGTAAGATACTTGGATGCAATGCTCAGGCAAATCTTGTTTAATTTATTTTTCTCCATAACATATCTTTTTTTCAGATTTGTTTTATGAACTTTTTTTTTTTTTTTTTTTTGGTCCGTCCAAATCATCCCCAAGGGGTCCCATACGTTCGGGTGTTCGGGCGTTCGGGCGTTCGGCCCGTCCCGAACGCCAGTTACCCTAATAATAATAATAATATATTTTTGTTTTTGTATTTTTTGTATCTCATTTTTATGGCATTTTGGAAAATGGACAAAGATCTTTAAACCAAAAACAACCAACCAAACAATAATAATATTATTATAATACTTAATAAGTATTCGTTCATATTTTTATCAAAAAACATATTTTTTCATAAACTATAACAATCATAACAAAAACAAAACTAAAAATATAAAAATTACAAATATTTATCTTTAAAAAAAAAATCATCTTCATAATTTCATACACAAACAGTAAATAAATATCATGTTTAAAATTTCATACTCATATTTATCACTTCTATTTTTTTTTTTACAGGTCTGATATTGAAGCACTCAAGAGGAAACTCTATTAAATCGACATAGACATACAACAAGTTCGAGATGTTTCACAAACAATTTTCACAACATTTGACAGTTGCAGAGACTGGATGACAGAGACACAAGGAAACACCTTTTAATATGTCTATTTAGCAGACACATATTTATTAAACACATCAACACTCAACAACATAGTATTAGTCAAAAATATTGACAATGCAATAAAAATGATATTCAAATACCTCAGAAAAACAATAGTCTGACACATTAAAGAAAATTATAAACTACCACCAATTAAAACCTTCTTATATTAAAAAAAAAATAACATGTCATAATTACAGTGATTTTTTAAACAAAGAAATATCAATATTCAACATAAAATAAAACAATCTAACACCGCCACTAGCAATAGAAAATATGACATCTCATGTCATATATCCCACACCTCACAAAAACGCCACAACCACTATCAATACCACCACCACCAGCACAATCAACAACAACAACAACAGAGACAAGAAAAAACTAGCTTCATCACTACGGCTACATCATAAAGCAAAGAGGATCTGGACCATGCACATAATGGAGGTGACATTGACCAAATTATCTCGAAATTTTGTGAAGAATGACTACGAGGAAAACAAACGGATTAGATCGCCGAGATAAGATGGACGGAGTAGTCAACAAACTGATGAGGCGGACATGGTTAAAGACTATCGCCTGCATTTCCACAAGCAGATAGCAACAGACTCCAGAAAACGTTGAGACGGGTGCAACAGTTTGCAAACCTATTCCCCACCCACCCTCTACCTCTAGTCGAAAGACTGCCATGAGCGGCATCAACATTCATTCAGGAATAATTGGAGAAGAAGTACCACTCTAGCACCACTCCACATGACTCTCACGGAACGAAAGGGGGAAAGGAGGACTATGATAGACAACCTTGTAAAAGAGCAAGGAAAATTGCAATAGAGTTTAAGTATGTCATGATCTACGACTGCCATCCCTACAAGAGAGCAACTATATCTATGTATACTTGTAAATGTTAGAGGTGCCCCCTACTCTTTCATCATTCCAATCATCATAACAAACCACAGAAGCAATAACCTACAGAACAAAGAAGGACAGTTTAGAGACCGGCGAGAACACGCGTCGCCTCACTGGTGCCACATAGTGGTCTCATTGTGTCTCCATGCCAAAAACTCGAAGCCTGACCTCCAACGGACGTCAACAACATTTTTTAGCATCCTTCTCAATTAATCCTCTACAATCCAAAGAAATGCAAAGTAACCAAAGTTAGCAAGCTTCTTACATATATTTTCTTAATCCTTTTGCCAAGTTCTCAGTTAAAAATATATGTATATCGTCAAATAAAATTGCCCGGTAAACCGTAGGCAGAGAGGGAGAAGAGGACAACAAACGAGGGGCTGTGACAAACTGTTTCGTCGGAGTTTCACCGACTCATCAGGAGGATATATATATATATATAGATGGGATGTTCGACCCGGTTTCCAGTAGGTGTCGCTCCCCACCAATAAAAGAAGCAACGCGACAGATAAACCCTCAATTCGGATTCAAAGCCATTGGCAACATTTGTTTCTCCAACTGCATTATAATTTTCTATAACTATATATAATTATGGATTTCTTATATGCATGACTCTTTCTTTTTGTTGCTTCTGCTGCAGTTGCTCTCATCATGTATCTGTACATTTGTCAGTAACTAAGTGACTTCAGATACTTTATCCAATCTCCCAATTCACAATCCTAATGCTCTAATACAACCGCTTTAAGCATTCATGCTTGCAATATAGGGCGTACACCAAAAGTGAAAACATAAGTACCCCACTTCGCTTTCTCTCTCTCCATCACCACCACAACCCACATCAACAACGAACACAAGAAAAAAAAAACTTAAACCACTGGTACATCTCCCAAATTTTTTTATTTTTATTTTTTTCTCTCTCTCCCTCTCCCTTCCCCACCGACATGGGGCAAAACCCTCACATCAATGCAAGTTACAACAATGCTTCAAAATATGTATCTGACCAATATATCAGAACCATAACAATTTTCACAACAAAGAAATCGACTATGATCTCACTCAAACATCAACCTATCTCCTACAACCACGGATAAAGCATGAACAATGTCACGATGATTTTCACCTACAACAACGACATTTGTACCATCTCCACGCCTAATCGACTTCAAGAAAATGTGAACAAATCAAAAAATTGCAGAGCTCGTAAATTTTGTTGACATTTTTCCCTATTTGGTACCATTTGGCAATAACCTTTTCATCCCTAAGGCTCCAATATAGTGGGCTTCAACGTACGTGTCAAAGTGATAAAAATCACCAAAGTTCCCTCTTGTAAATTGCAGGACTGGATTTCCCGGTATTGTCCGCCTTCGATAGTTTGCATATAAAACTTCAGACAATGCCTTTGCTTCTAACTTCGTTTTGGGGTGACCAAGGTGCAAAGTAGATTCTTAGAAGGCAAAAGTTTTGGGGGAATAAATAAAATCATTGTTGTTGTAGCGAAAATATCAGAAAAATTTCAAAAAACCATTCAGACCGCAAAACAATCATAACGCTAATTCGACATTAAAAATTACCGAGCTCATTTGAATGCATGGTAAGACCACAAAATAATTATCACACGGATTCAACACATTTTCCATATTTCTCACTCAACTATGTATGGTCCTGCGGAAAAAGTACTTCAAACTTCAATAATTTTTTTTTTTTTTTTTTTTTTTCTCTCTCTCTCTCTCTCTCCCCCTCTCTTTTTCTCTCCCTCTCTCTCTTTTGCACGCATGCACGTAGTCTCATTGCTTTCGTTACCTTAAGGTTGCCTTCCCCTCGCCCAAGTGATAACGGCCATTTCATCAAAATAGCCATTTTTTAGTGTTTGAACGAAATTGAAACATAATTTTTTAGCCGCAAACTCCTTAAAATTTACTGTTCCTGAGGGTCCAGCGTTTGTGAAACGTTGGACCCCCCGGCTGTACATGGACCTACCTTGAGAACAAGCACCTCCAGGCAGTCCTGCTTAGAGGTGCTTGTTCTCAAAGTAGGTCCATGTACAGCCGGGGGGTCCAACGTTTGACAAACGCTGGACCCTCTGGAACAGATAATTTTAACGACTTTTCGACCAAAAAACTCGGTTTCAATTTTGTTGAACAAATAAAAGATGTCCTTTTTGACGAAATGGTCGGTTGGTAGACAACTCGCAGCCCTTAGGCTGCGGAATAGTGGGCTTCGAGGTCTATATCAAAGGTGTCGCATTTTTGGTAGCGGGCGACCAGGACGCAAAGTGGGTTCTTAGGGGGCAAACAACTTTGGGGATCGGTCCTTGCCAAAATTGCAAATTACGTTCAACTAGCTCTCGTAGATCCCGGACTTGTGGAAAAAGGAAGGACCCATCCTCGGGTGGAAGTGAACCCCAAAAAGAAGTGGGGGGCATTGGACCGCCACTCGGGTAGAAAAGGACCCCAAAAAGAACTGACGGCATGTGAACTGCAGAAGGGCCTGAGGACCCACGAGTTGAGACTCGTCGTCTCCGAATAGGAAGGTTAAGCACAACGAAAAAAAACTTTTGCAAAAGGCAACTTTGACGATTTTTTGTGCTCGGACAAACCCGCAGAAAAATCTGCAATTTTCAAAATCCACAGATGAGATCGTGTTCTTTCCAGGAATAATATTATAACATTTACGATTTTTTGTGCTCGGACGAACCCGCAGAAAAATCTGCAATTTTCAAAATCCACAGATGAGGTCGTGTTCTTTCCAAGAATAATATTATAACATTTTTAAAAAATCACTCAGACTGCGAAATAATTATCCCGCCGATTCAGCACATTTTCCATTTTTGTCACTCAGCCATGTGTGGGCCAACTAAAAAGGTACTCCAAATTCAGTGAGTTCTTGTGCTCAGAAGAATGAGTGAAAAAACCTGAAAATTGGAGTTGTCGTAAATTCAGTGAGATCTTTCCAGAAATAAACACTCAATAAATTAAAATAAATCATTCGAACTATGAAATAGATTGCCATCGCAATTTGATCCATAGTTCAAGTTTGGCATTCAATATCTCTCTCTCTCTTTATGGTAGCCCCCCCCCTCTCTCTCTCTTTCTCTCTCTCACTCTCACTCTTTGTCTCTCTCTCACACCCATAATAATAAATGGAACAAAACTCTGTCTCTCTCTCTCTCTCTCTCTCTCTCTTTCTTTGGTAGCCCCCCCCACTCCCTCCCTCTCTGTTCTTCTCTTGCGCTCGTAACAATAAATGGAACAAAACTCTCTATCTCTCCCTTAGTGGAAAGCAACGTCACGTGTGTCGGCACCAGACCCCACCTCAATGTTTGTCCCCGCCTCCGCTTTTCTTTTCGGGGTCCGCTCCCATTCGAGGACCGGTCCTTCCGTTTTCCAAAAGTCCCGGTTCTACAAGAGCTACATGTAGGTTGTTCGCAATATCTTAAAGGACCGGTCAACCCACTTGTGTTCTGGTCGCCGGCTGCCGAAAATGCGATACCTTGACACAAACGCCAAGGCCCATTATAGCGCTGCCTTAGGGCTGCAAACACAAAAGGGACACCGACGGGTGCAGTCCCTTATAGACGATTTTTTGTGCTCAGACGAGTTTGCAGAAAAATATAAAAATTTGAAAATCTATACATCAGGTCATGATCTTTCCAGGACAAATATCAGAAAAAAAATTATAAATCTTAGAGAACCGCGTAATCGTCGCACCGATTCTACATATTTTCCATTTTTGCAACAACCATGTGTGGGCTAAGGAAAACGTACTCCAATTTACGTGATTTTTTGCTCTCGGCAGGATGCGTGAAAAAACCTGAAAATTGGGTTCCTCGTAGATTTTGTTGTCATCTTTCCAAGAATTATAACAAATAAATTAAAAAAAAAACAATTTTAAATGTGAAATAGATCCCAGTCGCTATCTGAACCATATTACAATCTTGCCATGCAGCTTCA
>BFEA01000013.1:6623096-6673822 GCA_003427395.1 Chara braunii
TCTCTCTCTCTCTCTCTCCCTTTTTAGGGGGGCAGGGCTTTGATGCAGGGGAGAGACCAGTAGTTGACCAAGGTCCTCCAAAAAGGCGATACAGCACAGGGTCCTCCAAACAGCCGAAGCAAATTGACTGTGTACCGCGCGAGCTCGGTAGTGTAGCCCATCAGGAGCGACGACCAGGCGAGGGCAAGTCAGGTGTCCCAAACTAAGAAGGGCGGGACAATCAGACCTTTTTTTTGTGCGGCTTACCGTGTGGCGCCACATGACCACGGAGGAGCAGACAGGTTCACCCATTGGCAGAACAGAATTCCATTCCTTGTTAACATTAAGAATTTGAACAGTGAGCTATTACTATTGGTGACTGTCATCCGTCCACGTCTACAACAACCTGGGCTTTTATAGGAAAGAAACAAGGGGAAATTTGTGTTATACCCCTCAAAGTTGAGATAAATGTCAAAATATCCCTAAGAGATGTGGGTAGAGTGGAATACCCCTCCCCACACCCCTCTTCCCCCCCCTCCCCACACACCCCTCCCGCCCTTGTGTGCTCACACTAGACATGGGCCGTCGCTCTGCTCACACTAGACACCAATCAGATTTATCAATGGCAGGCTCGGCCTTCTAAAAGTTCGGGTGCTAGCCACGACTTATCGAAAATAGGCTCGGAGGTACTGATGCTCTTACGTTTTGTTGTTTGGAACTTGACAACCTGTTTTTTCTGCTGCATGAAAATGTCAAACAAAACAAGGTTGAGGTAATCAGGTAGATTCGTGGCTCTATTCCTTTCAGGGTTGAGACCCTCGATTTCACAACACTTCCAGAGGCATAAAAACTCCCGAGTGCCAACATACATCTCACAACCTAAGCTCAATACGTCATGATCATGACTTAATCTACAATACTTTTCATTCTAAAGAAATCACGAAAAATTTGTTTGCAGTTTTCTATGAAGAATAGGAAAAACATTTTCCGTTCGGTGTCGTATCTGCATTCGGCCTGAGACTTCAACCGCAGAGTGGTGTACATTTGGCCCAAGACGCTCGTGCGTAAGGGGAAGGGGGGGGTGGAACCCCCCGCTTCCCCCCTTCCCCCCGAGAAAAACCCACAAGAAGGGCATCCCCTCAAACGGGAAAGCCTGGGCGTCGCCCGCCAGTGTTACCGAACGACCTCAGCAGTGGACCATCGGTCCCCTGCAACCCAAGCTCCGCGGCGACCATTTTGCCTACTGGTCTCCGCCTTTTCGATGACCACACACGTTCTCAATGCCCTGTAAACCCCGTTCAGGGTTGTCGACATT
The DNA here is from genome assembly GCA_003427395.1 of Chara braunii. Taxonomy (NCBI): domain Eukaryota; kingdom Viridiplantae; phylum Streptophyta; class Charophyceae; order Charales; family Characeae; genus Chara; species Chara braunii. The sequence goes on from BFEA01000013.1 coordinate 6,624,391, forward strand.
TCCCCAAAAAGGTCACTATGAACATCAGCTCCTTTTTTATGCCTTTTTCCCCTTTGTTTAGTGTTGGGGCATTGGCCCTCTACCCATCCATTCCCTATGAATCTTTATTGCCCCACTTACGTCGATCTTGCCTCACATGTCTTCTGAAGTGGGAGCTGTTCTCGTAGGTTTACATGTAGTCTGCTAAGGTGCAGATACAGGGATTGCCTTTAAAAAAGAAAAGGGTTGTAGAGGTGTTGGGGATTCAACTCCTACGGGGAAGCCGGTGGGGGGCTTCATGCACCAGATTCAGCCATCCTGTCGGCTTGGTGGCCTCACCCACACCCAGAATCACTGAAATCGAGGCTCACTACCCAGGCGCCACAGCTCGGATCAACCACCTCCGAACTCGGGGTCCTGCATCCCCATTGCACCCTGTTGTCACCCGCTAGTAGATTGAAGTTTTGACCCCTATCCCTTTTGATGATGCCAGAAGTCGTTTTGGTATACGATTTTACCGTGTCTAGCTCCTCTTTTTTTTGCGTGGACATAACTTAGCGTATGCCTATACTTTGCACTTTGAACTTGAACTCGAGAGTAAACTTCAGACTGTAGAATGTAACGGGTGCAAATTGGGAATCGGGAAATGGCAAAAAAATGAATGTTAAATTAAGATTGGTGGGCCATAGATGTTGGTTGGACTTCGGTTGCATAGCTTAGTTGATTGATCAAGAGCGTTTCATATCTTTCCATATTGGTATACAGAGGCGGACAAAGGCTGCACAAATCTCAGACCTGGATGTGGACTTTAGCGTTAGAATTACACCGTACATTCCAAGTATAGAAGTGAAGTTCCACATATATTTTTTACTTTCGATCTTGATCCCAAAAGTACCTGTGCAATTGTTATGCCAAAACGATAATGACAGTGATAAACAGTTTCATACTCAAACGCATATCACTTTTGCCAGACAACACCGATTATGCAATGAAGAGAGAGACTCAAGATTTTCGGATGACTCCAGCAAAGATCCATGAAAGAGGAAAAGAAGCGGGAGAGAGAGAGAGAGAGAGAGAGAGAGAGAGACTTGTGAGTTGGTAATGAAGAAGGGACTCTATGTGTATGGGTGTGTAGAGAATGGTGAGAGAGAGCAGTGTCGCAGCTTCCTCTTGCGGAGGATGTTTTCTTCTGTACTTTGTTGCCACAGCTTTCTGCTTCCCCGGCTTGCCTGTCCCTGCGTTGTAGTCCACCTTGTCAGGCTGCGAGTTTCCAGCCGGACTGTGGGCTGGTGGTTGCTCTTTCAATTGCATTGCAGACTTGTACAGGTGCGTGCCATCCAGGTAGGCAGTCGGTCTGTGTTTTTGTTGCCATTCCCAGATACCCAGCCGACCCTGGGCATTTTCTCTGAAGATCCAGCCTTGTAACTTGGGATCTTCTGGCACCCAGGAGTTATCAATGGTCGGGTGTTTGGTCACAAGCCACTTGATGCGGTTTTGGGGGGATCTCAGGCAATCGTCATCTGTGCAAAGATGCCCATATTATTTGCACATGTAGCACTTCCGTCATAATATATTGGATTGAAGCAAGAGCTTCTGTAACAGTAGGACGATAATAAAAGGTCATTGCAAATCCGGTAGCTAACACCAAGGGTCCTGTGTGTGGTTAACCGCAATTGAGATGAGCTTTCCTCCCAAGGTGTACTTCCACTCCCGTGAGACCGGGAACGGCTTTCCCAGGTCCATTCAACAGCCAGTAGGAGGTTGTCATCTCTATGCAGCAGGAATCGCGGGAGGTCACTAGTGTAGCCGCCCACCAAGGCAATTGTCTCCAGTTCTGCCAGAATGGCCCCTAGCGTTCCCTGCGCTCGTCGGGTGTTAGCGTGTCTAGCAGTTGCCATTCCTGTATCCTCACAATCCGTCCTCTGAATCTTCTGTCACAGAGTTGCAGAAGCATCTTCCTGTCCTGACCGTAGAGGGCGATGACCGTGACCGTATCCAGGCCATACGTCTCGACGAGGAAATGATCTTCTGCTGCCTGGTCTTAGGCTTTGATTGAGCGCAGGCTTGCCCGGATCCATTTTATTTTTTCGTTGATGGGTTCCCCGGCATCATTGACGGAGAACAAGCATTGGACCCCATGGGTGGAGTATACCACGTTTCGAGTTGCAAAGGTGATAGACACGACTTTCCCTTCTTTCACCACATGTCTTGCCTGCGGCGGCACATGCAAGTGTTGCATGAAGTGGCTTTTGAATGGGCTTATTTGAGAGAGGGACAGGATGCCACATGGGGCCGTCTGCCCTGCTGCGAGGGCCTCCATCAATGATGCGTTTGGGGATGTATTGTGGACTGGAACAGGCCACGCAGGTGGGCGATCCAGAGTGTCCGGGAGTGGCTGTCTGACCTTGGCCGCCCATGTTGTTTAGCGCTGTCCGCGCAGTGATTAGCTTTGACGGTCCTGTGGCAGTGGTTCAGCTCGGTCGGGGGCTGGGGGTCTGTCGTGAGATGGATTAGCCCCCATTTCTGATTGGGGTGTTCTTCCAGTGCACGTCCGGGTCACACCATCACTGCGCCTCTCCATCTCCTACGGTCGCCCCGGGCAGGCATTCAGTTGCGCAGGAACCCATTTCTGTTCGGGAAGATCCTCCATCGTCTGCCCAGGTCGTATCATTACTGCACCCCTCCTCACTTCTCACTCCTACGCCTGTATTCGTGTTATCGGCATTTCCCAGGTGTTTGACTTTTTCGCTACGGGGAGCAGGCTGTTGTTGCAGCCCCGGATCATGCGGTCCCAGGTCATCCTGTGGTGGAGGGCGGACGTGGGGTCGCGGCTCCCATTGGTTACTTAACCCCCTCCATAGACCGCTGGTGTATTGGTTTCTTAATTTTTTGCTTCTTTTTTCTTCCTTTTCTTGGATGTGTGGGTTTGTTCTTCATTCTTGCACGTGTGGTTGATCAGTCTCCCTTGTCGATAGTATGTCAAACAGTCATGCGTATAGCAGATTGAGATCGATCAGTCTCCCTTACAGGTAGGTTATCAAACAAGGAAACTTGTACCAGATGGGGGGACGGAGTTTTCTGCTGAGGTGTACCCGCACCTTGCGGAGTCGCTTGCTGTGGAGTGCTCGAGCGAATTCTGGGATCCAAGGGTAGAAAGGGGGTGTTCGAGCGAACAGGGAAGATAATAAATGAGTCAAACCCAAGTTTCAGTCAATAAGGGATGTACCTGGAAGCTTGATCTTCTCTTTCTGCCGCTGTCTCTTCTCACGTTTGTTGCCGTCGCGGCTTCTCATCGACCCGTGCTCCTTGTGTCGATCTCGACCCCTCCCGTCACGATCGCCGGGACCGCTCCTTATTCACGCCTGCTCCTCTTGCTGATCTGGACTCCTCACATCCCGCACGTTCTTAGCACCAGTCCCGCCTCCCCCACCAACCACGATTTCCCCTTCCTTCCCCCTACCCCACCACTTCCCCCCCCTCTCGTTACGTCCATTGCACTTCGCCCTTAGCAGTATTCCACTCTCCCCCCCCCAACCACGGTTTTTCCTTCCCCTTACCCCAGCATTTTCCACCAGCTCTCCCACATCCCTCCTTTTAACATCCGGGCCAGAACTACCTACCCATCTTGTGCTGGCATCTCTCCTATCCACTATGATATGCTCGTTACCTATTCTCTGATATGTTTGTTACGTGCTTTTGGCGATGTATGTGACTTGTACGTACTTCGCGCTCGATCTTCTCTCATCCTCGCCCCACTCTCCTTACACCGCCTGCCTCCCGCTCGATCTTCTCATCCACGTCCCACTCTTCCTAGAGCACCTGCAGCCATGCATTCTTCTCCCTTTGACCCTCTTGACCATTTAGGGTCATCACGCGCCAACCCCTTCGGATAGTGAGGAAGAAGACGATGCACGAATGAGCTTCGTGCCACATGGCAGGTCACCACGGTCTCGCGCAGTCCCTCCCCATCACTATCACCGCTCGAGGCCAGTCGAGCAGCGGCTCCGTAGCAAACCGCTGAACCCCCCCGTCCATGGGAGGATGGAGTCCTCTACGAACAAAAAGATTGAACAAAAATTTAAAAAATGAAAATAAAGTTACGAACGAGATTCCTTAACAAAAGAAAACGAAAAAAGGAAAACGATAAAATGACACCCTAGAGAGATTTATCCGCTTGGAAAAAAGAATAAAAGAGAATCTTCCCGACAGCACGCCATTTCTTTCCTCCCTCTCTCTCTCTGGCCTCGCGGTTCAAATTTGCAAAATGGGAATGAGTCTTCCCATGCTGTCGGGAATATTCCCATTTGCAAATTAAAATCTCTTTCCTTTTTTCGTTTTTTTTTTTCCTAACTCTCTCTCTCTCTCTCTCCCCCTCTCTCACAGGCGCACACACGCACGTGCACGCTTCATTCCCGCTTTGTTTCCTTCTGTTTTTTCCCTTTTTCCTTCTGATTGTTTTTTTTCTTCTCCTTTCAGTTGTTTTTTTATCATTCTTCACAGTCGGTCGTACGATGGGGTCATTCCAGCACTTACCCCCCTTGTTAACCGGCGCTTATTTGTTTTCCAAGGAGGGAAACGCACTGTTGGTTTAAGACGCCATGTTAACCAGACTTCGAGGCCGCCGGTGGTGCCAGCCGGAAAAAATAAATAAAAAAGAACGTTGCACTGACCATTTCACAACACTTGGCGCACAGGCCGTTTGAATCCCCAGAAGAAAGCGGCCCGGAACTACTGACGGCCTCGGTTACGTGTGCTCGTTTCATGTGGACCTTGCCTTTGCGACCCACATCTTTATTTGGAGGAAGGCATGTCACACCATACGATTCTTGTTCAGAAGTACATTCCTTACATATCCTCTTAAACCACTAGTACATCCCAGCCTTGAGGCGCTGCACAGCACATCAAGATTTGCCAAACCACCAGCGGCAAACTATTTCTCCCTTCTTGGCCTTCGGCACGGGCAATTGTTGTGTGCCAACCCTGCAGAGAGGAAAGTTTCGGTTGATAAACAAATTTTTAGATGGCTGGGGGTGTGGACTGAGGGTGTAGACCAAAAGTGGACCAGGTCTGGACCAGATCTGGCAGCGCTCCACAGGGCACCCAGCTTTACCTAGCCGCCAGTGGCAAACTGTTTTTTCTTTTCTGGATAGGGAGGCAACCATTGTGATCCAGCAGCCCCGAGACTCCAGGATTCTAGGAGCAGGTGACAAGGAAATTTGCAAGGCCACAGACGTGTACTGGCTGTTCAAACCAGTACCTCGCACTCTCCTATCGACTCCGACCCTCGACCAGCCAGAATCCCAATCCGTGCTGAGCCTCGACGTACTGGTAAGGCATGAATGAAACAAACATAAAGAAGAATGGGAAAAAACAAACAAGCAAAAAAAAAACGAGCCCATGTATGACTTCGTGCACAGGCGAGAGAGAGAGGGGCGGGGTTTTCACCCCTTATGTGCACAACCAGAATGAATCTTCCCACCATGTCACAGAAGATTCATTCCCATCTTGCGTTTTTCCCACAGAGAGAGAGAGAGAGACCAATGCTACAGAGTCCCCGTGGTGAGGACGATTCCAACCTGAGTACGGGTTAAGCCATCACCACGTTCATGAAGGACAGGGAGAGTGAGACAAAGAGACACCCAGTCTCTCTCTCTCTCTCTCTCTCTCTCTCTCTCTCTCTCTCTCTCTCTCTCTCTCTACCATATCCAAAATGAGAATCTTCCGCAACGTCCCGGAAGATCTATTCTCGTTTTGCACAACCTCTCTCTTTTGCACATTCGCACAAACCCCCTCCCTCCTCTCTCTCTCTCCTCTTCTTCCCTGTTCGTTTTATACTAGTTTTAGGACATTCATTCTTTTTCTCTTTCGTTTCTTTTTTAGGGAAATACCGATCGTTGGCTACCCAACCCCACCCAACGTGGCTGAGGTACAGGTGGTTTACATAGCTCCAATCCACTTGTTCATCATGAAAGCAATAGCTTGCTTCATTTCGAAGCATCATTTAATTGAAAGATTTGTTTGAGATTCTTGGTACTTATGCCCATTTTCAAATTATTCATGCAGTGCATACTTCTTATCTTTCATTCTTATCTTATCCTACTCTTTATGGTAATGCCCGCCTGATATGGCCTTTCCACGATTAAACAATATCAGTTTTTGGTTATTACCACCATCATTATTACTTCTCTTTAGTGCGAACAAGCGGGAACCATCACAACATTGAGGATCTTGAAGCGTCAAATCCAACGGCTCCAGAAACCTTGGGCAAAACGGTTATCAAATCACAGTCTTAGTCTACCTTGCATAGATTAACTTTCAGGAGCGGGCGGGTATGGAATGCATCAAATCTTTCAGCATTGTGGTATGACGATCATTTTTTGAAAGGATGTCGAAACACAGGTAAGTCATTTCTCGAATGCAGATCAGCTTTTGAAAGGATATTGGAACTTCCAACAAACATAAACAACACCCCCATGAGCAGGTGGTTTGAAACATGTATACCTGAGGAGCGGACGGTCATCAAGGGGTGGTTTTAAACCACCAGTACTTGGCCCAGCCATCAATGCCGAGCCTGGAATGCCCCTGCGCACCAATTTTCGCCGAAGCACCAGGGTACTGTTTCGAAATTGTGTTGGCTGGCGGTCCGGTACCCTGAAGCGCTAAAGGCACAGCGCGTTAGCGGGAAAGCACCGAGGCCGATAGCTGGGCCAAGAACCGGTGGTTTTAAATGACAGGATGGAAAATGGGTCACATGGCTACGTAACCTCATCCGGTCAAAGAGGGGAGGGACTGCCAGGCTGTTCACTACGCACAAGTGCGAGAAAGTGAACACAGGGAGAACTACGCGGGCAACCAATAGAATTTTCTAAGGGCCAGATGTCAATCAAACAACGCCTGATGCGAATGCCAAGGATCATTCAAGCTGAGGACTTTACCATCCACGAACCCTCACCACACATTTGCAATCTCAAAATGAGAGCAATAACTGAACAGTGGATACTAATCTACGACTATTCGCGTCCATCAAAGTATTCAAGGGAACACCGCTTTCCGTATTACAATTGACCATAGTGCACCGCAATGGTTAGGTACTTTTGTATCACTTCGGATGAAGCTACGATTGCATAAGCATAGATGACCACAATAGAGGAGTCCACTAGAAAAACTTAATAGAGAAGTCCACTAGAAAAACTCAATAGAGGAATCCACTAGAAAAACTCAATAGAGGAGTCCACTAGAAAAACTCAAGAGTCCACTAGAAAAACTCAATAGAGGAGTCCAGTAGAAAAAATATGTAGACCATGTGATGAAGGCGTGGTGGAGCATGTGATCACAGCACAAGAAACATCGGTCAAATTTCATAAATTATAGGAGCAACTACAAGGAATAGCCAAAATAAATTAATGTCTGGCTACCAATGCGCCGGCCAGTGCAATGGATTGGCTAGGTCCTGCCCAAGAGAAACAAAAAAAAAATCAAATAAATCTGAAGGAAAGATCTATATTATGCTGCAAGGAATAGCTTGTTCCCAGCCAAATAAAAATAAAACATCAAATCAACCTGAGCAAGAGATACATGTTACACTGAAGTAAACAATCTGCCACAAGTAACCAAAAACGTTTTTGATGAATGGGTCTCATAATGTGCATCTTCTTTGAATTTTCCATTTCCATCCGAAGTCCAAGTAAACAACAACTTTCGCCTCAGAGTCACACCGACCGAAATTCTTTACAAAATCGAAAAGATGAAATTTAATTGCAAGTATTCGACTTTTAATTGATACTTGAAAGTAACTTGAAATGAAATTATTGTGCCTCAGTGGTAGGTAACCACTCTGGTAGCCTGGCTTATTAGGCTCTTTTCTGTATGCATGCATTTCCTCCCCAAAAAATAACTCGAAATATGTGGCTGCAGTACGACAACAGCTTACTCTTCAAAGAAAGCGAGGTAATGCTGACCGAAATGGCTGGCGGCACCCGCCAAAATGAGTCCCCCGCCGGTTCGTTTTTTTTGGGCGCGCAGGGCAACCTTTGGCTGGGCATCTACAATAAGCAAAAGCATAAGAGACCACACACCGCCTTGCAGAGGATGATTTGCAATGTTTCTCTCAGGGGACCCATAACCCGGACCCTCCAGTGAGAAGTTGGCGGCAGGAAAAGCAGACAGGTAAGGATGCATTAGGAACAGGCAGGTCAAGGTCGAGTTCAAAAGAATTACAAGAGAGAGTACAAGCACCTGACACCTCGACATCCTAACTTTATTTATAGGCGGACCTCACCCGCGCTGCCTTCCCTCCAGTGGCAAGCACACAGCAGATCTATAGATACACTGCCTGTTTACCTAAGTACACCAACTGGAAACCCTTTCACCTGAATGAACTAACTTCAATCGAAAAACCCATCAGTCACCTTGGAGACTCCAACTCACATGCTCAATTATACCAAGTTACAGCTCGGGCTGTGATCTCTTTCCTGTGTATGCCCTTTGAGGTGTTGCCAACCTCTTTGCCACCGAGGAGCATCAGGGCTCTCAGACAACACCCAAAACGAACAAGCCAATGACATTCAGCGCCCAGGCCACCGTTTGTGCGGCCAAAGTAAAGAAAGGTATCAAGCCACCCACCCTTAAAACTTGGATATAATTGGTCCATAAGATCTCTATGTAATAGAAATTCACGAGGCAATGGAATTTCCTCAACGTCCTGTTCTGAAATACCGGACATGTTTTCCACACTCCCCAGCAATTACAACCAGAAACAATGAAGGTCTCACACAGAGCGATGTGACGACTCTCTTGATCAGTCAAGTTGTAACACAGCTACACAGAGAGGATCCAGACAGCACTCCATGGCTACCCATGTTTCAAGAAATTTGATCACAAGGCCGCATCAGGTTTGCAATTTCACAGCCATGCACATGTCTGAGACAACAACACACAGTCCCCTTCTCCGCTGTCCAGTAGAGCTGCTGCCAACTCCACCGTCAAAAGAGGACAGGATCGCTTCCCCAATCAATGCCAGCACGTACCACGCTCAAACAACACCACACCGAACCCAAGTAACCAACCCCATTTCTTTTAAACTTCATTTTCTCCCACTCAGCCACAGCAACTACCTGAACCCGCCAAGCCTTGTGTGCAGCGCAGAGGAGAGGCCTGACGAGGCAGAACGGGAAGCAGACTTTCTCTCTCGCTAATTCGTCCGACATGGGGAATGCAAAGATGGAAGCTGTCTGAGACGCTTTCTCTCCACAGCACAACTTTTATGTGCTACGTGGGTTACATTGCACAGTACTGTGCAGGCTCTGTGTGCTACCGCGTGGGTCAGACGTGGTGCAATAAAGATTGGTTTCAGTACTATGGGGGCAGAGTACGTCGAACCACTACGTACTTGAAAAACAAACGTACAGCTCCCAGGAAGCAAAAACCAAACCAGCACACCACATCACCACCAGGTGTAACTACGTGATCTGGGTGATACTCAGGGTCGGGTGGTACATATCAACTGGGTGGTCTGGCTTGTGGAGTCTGGCTTGTGGAGTACTATGTAGTGTGGGTCTAACTATAAGGACTGAACGGTACTATGTAGCCTCTGGGTGGTACAACGCGGTGATGCTACATGTGTCATGTGGTTCAATGTGGGAAAGCTGGGCTGGGCTGGGCTGGGCTTGGATGGCCTGCATATGATGGATGACAGGTTGGTCCCATGCGGGGTGGGTTATACTATGTGGACTGGATGGCGTTAAATCACACTGCAACACGGGGGGAGGGGGGGGGGGGGGRGGAACAMAAAGTTGAAAAAACACAGGCGCAGAAAATAGAACGCATGCGACACACACAGCCACCAAACGCACGCGCAAGCAAGCACACACACACACACACACACACACAAACACACACACACACACACAGAGTAAGGGGGTCGAGATGATGTCTATACTTTGTAAAACCTGTTGCCCGATCCTGAGGTTCCTGAACCTCTTTGGGCCAGGCAAAGACTGAAGAGATCGCAGTCCACTAGCGCCTGGCAGCCCCTGCAAACCATGTCCGAGGATGCTTTGGGCCACTGCTGGGCCTCCAACGGAATGACGATGATCCACAAAAACTTACACAATGCATGCAAGTCGTCAGAGCCAATGGCAGTCAAAATCACCAGCCCTTTTTGTGATTCACCTCTCGGTCTGGCCCAGCTTCCAAAGATGTAAGAAAAACTGAGACCATGACATCAGCCATCCGACAGAAAAAACAGATCACCAGCTGGTCTGCCTGAAACTGCCCAACACAGCTTTTCGGCAGGTTAGAGGCCAGTCATGTTTGTTATATTCAGCAGGGGAACATCCATCCAGAAAAAGCCAAGCAACCACACAAGACCAACCTGAAAACTCTCCAGCCAGCCAGACCATACGATTGACGCTCTCCTGTGGCTCAGTGACAATTCAAATTCCGGAAGTAGAATACAGTTGCCTCCCAATGGCAAACTGAACCTGACAAAGTGGAGTCCAGACTTGGGCTCGACAAGGGCGCCGTGCATCCAACAACAAATAGATGTCAAAAGGGCGTGGTGGGACTCGGTATGCAGTGCCACAACTACACAGATCCTTGGCGGAGGGCTCATACCCAATTGCCGATTTTTCAGTCTCACAGTCCTGCCATTGCGATGTAACATTCGACAACCTATGCTGGCCACCGATCCTTTTCACTCTATTCACCCGACGTTCCCCTATACACAACCACAGCACAGATCCTTTTTGCTGTCAGCGGTGGACTTGCAAACATGATCCCCATGGCTATATGCCCAAAGAGTCACTTCAACGGATCCCAAACAAAATGCACAATCCCTGCTGATGTGACAGGATAACCTCCCCAGGGTAACCTGCACATGTCTCGTCTCCTGATCTAGTAGGTTCCTATATCCCAGAAAAGAAACTACGTAAACAGGACACGCAAGGAGGGATCTGGCACGAGACGACGAAGATGTGTTGCAGAAAACGAGGGTAGCATTGCTAAAATCCAGAAGAACATTTCAAGCCACCAAGCACTTACATAGCAAGCCTGTCCGTTGCACTGGGACATTCATGACACTAATCAGAAACGCAGCCCACAAAAGTCTTCAGTGACATAGACTTCCTGGTACAACGAACCTCCACTACTCCCATACCACCGTACATGTCACATTACAAACAACAAAATCACTGCAGAACACCAAAAAAACGTGAAGGAAAGATCAAAACACACAAGGCATTCACATTGCAGTGTTCAAACCCCTACCTACCTGCTTTCTCCCACCCACCTGACCTCCTGAAGAAAAGAGAAATCTATCAGTTGTCGTTCAGTATGACAGTGACCACCAACCTGTGCTTTCCAAGCTGCTCACAGACAGTACACTCTTTCAAAGTCTCGCATAAACGACCGGAAGCCTCCAGAAGCCTCTTATTACTCTTCTGACCACCCTCTTCCCTGGCGCTCCTCTCCGGGTCTCTCCAACGGCTCACATCTCACCTCAGCCCCAAGAGTGAGATATACAGTCCGCTAATGATGCCTTTTTCCACCACAATGCACTCCCAAAAGCTCAGAACATTTCAAAAGGAAAAGATACAGTACCACGCACAGCACAGCATCCAGTTCAAGAATGCATGAAGTAGACATAAAAGGTAACTCGGTCGTAAATGGCAAAACTATTGGCCGCCCCGCCCCTTAGAGCCTCGCACAAACATAAAAGGTAAAAAAGCCTTGCAATCCGAACCAGCTAAACCCCCAGTACCCCAGGCCCAGCCAAAATTTCTTTCTTCCTGAATTCAAGGAAGACCTGGCCACCCTTGGCAGAGGCTGGGTAGAGCCTTGGCAGCTTGCAGGTGGTCGGTCGCTCGTTCCAAAAGCGAGGGGCAACAAGAGAAAACAATTCACAAAAAAGAAAGGGAATAGACGAGACAAAAACAAAAAAAACAGGGACAGCGAACGGTGCGCATGATCTTCAAGAGCATAAAAGAACTTGGGCCTCTCTGCACAACTATTCAGATGAACACACCGAGAACGAGTCCTGCCAAGAACGTGGCTCGATAAAGAGCCCTGCGCAAGAACGTGGACACTCGTAAATCCACGAAAAGGTTTTAAAAATAAAAAAAAGAAAGCTACAGCACTTGTCACTGCCAAGTTTTTTTGTCTTTTGGTGCATGTCGTGATAGGTGGAACGTTCTCTGGCGAGGCACACTACCCACACCTCGTGAGAAATTTTGCCAAGGGTCGTGGATGATGCACTCCTGGCGAATGTGCAATTTAGAATATACGCTCCCACTCTAACCTCGCTCTATTCAGAGAATCAGCATGGCCCTGTGCACGGATGGCATGTATGGGTCAAGAATGGCCCACCAGAAAAAGAAAGCTACGGCTCGTGTCAGCACCATAATTTTTGTCTTTTATGCATGTGTGATAGTAGTCTAACGACGCATGATGATACTCGCACCTCGTAGGAACTTGATGAAGGGCTGTGGCTGCTGCAGGGCTACCACCAGAACATGGTTCCGTACAGAGGCGATAAGCACGGTCCTGCGCAAGCATAACACAGAGGGAGAAAAAAGACGAAGGTAAAAAAAAGCAGACGCACCAGTTACACGCATTGAAAGGTCGGTCGTCCGCTGTGTATCGGCTGCTGACGAGGTCATTTCACTAAAAAAAGATCAAAGAGGGTTCGGTAGCTTCCACAAAACAAGGTTCCGTTCCGGAAGGCTGCTTGGGGGGTATTGGTGGTGGCTTAAAACTGCATGAGCAATGTCAGATCAACAGGAAACCGAAGGTACAGCAGCTTTCAGAATAAGCATTCTTGGGACAGAATCAGTCAGAATAGGCAACAGGAGTCCGGAATCAAAGAAACATCCATCACCGTAGTGGCTCTCGGTACACTACCAGCCAGCCATAGGATACATACATTGCAAACAAGACTTTGCGGCCAATCCGAAAATTAGAGGCTGCTCGATTGAGAAAACGTACCGACCGCGCCTCGAGGCCCACCCCGAAATTGGGAACGTGGTTTATATCTGCATCCAGAATAGAGTCAGATTCTGTGTCCCAAACAGAGAGCCAGGTCCAAGTGGTCCAACTCCGTCTTGTCGATCCTCCACAATTAGCAAAACGTCCCTCTAAGCCTGCAAGCACACCAATCCTCCAAGCTCCAAAACGCGCAATGAACAACTGGAAACTTTGGCAAGAACGTGCTCGCAATTGCCAGTGGGGTGGCAGCCATAGGAGAATGCTTCGCCAAACCTGAGCGACATTTCACAGATACAAAGCCCAATGACTGGACTTGCCGTCAATGCTCTCGAGCGAATGCAGAAATGCTTCTCGCAAAAGAACCGCTGGCAGCAGCATCCTGACGGTGAGCAGGCTTTTCATGGGAACGCAACTTTAGTGCATCATTTGCAGACATATAACTACAGATGATTCACCATCCAAGCAAGCCCAGAGTCAATACAAAACTGTTGTTTAAGCAGAAGTTTTCACAAAAGAGTTCCCGAGTATATCTTTCTAAAGAAAGCGCACCACACTTCTGCATTGAATAAAGACGCACCTGTTGCTTTCCCAGAACCGTTGGGTGGGAAAAGGGGCACGCCAAACCTCATGCAAAAGCTCTGCAAAGCCCTTCTCATTTTCTCCACTACTTTTTCCCTTCAGGACCTCCCTCTTTCATTTACCATTTTCCTCTCTTCTTTTCAATTACCCATCACCCTCCCTATTTCCCTTTTCATTTATTTTCTTCCATCGATTTGCTTTCCGCAGCACTCAGACAGAATTCAGAAGCACCACAGAAGCACCCAATTCAGGCAAACGACCACGCATCTGACATAATGGACCGCAGCAAATCAGTAATATGCAATCGCACCACAGCTCTGGCCCAGGAAGTTCTTACCACGATTCCAGAACGATATGACGGGACGCAAGGCATGCAAAGCAAAGGAAACGGAAGGCGGAAGAGAATCAAATGCAATCATCGAGCAGCAAGAGCAGCCCGAGACGAGCAAATGCAATCACTCCGCAGCAAGAACAGTCAGGAGAAATCAACCATGCCACTAGCGGATAGCAAAAGGAACATGGCACCATTCTATTCTATTTGGTTCGGGATCCAGGAGCCAAGAAAAAATCAACACTGGTAAAGGGGAAGCTTTTCCTGCCTTCTCAAGATAGAGCAGCATATCTCATTAAAGTTTTGCAAGCAACCAGCACTATAACCATACATGTGGAAACAAGCAGAACTGCCTTCGCAAAGAATTACCCCAAGAAGCAGGGGATAGATAGACTAGTATCGACTCCTAAATATTCCATGGACGCAGAGCAAATCAGCGTATAGACGTGGAATTTTTTCACAGAACTCTGTGGGTTCAAAAACAACAAAACTCGTGAAAATGGCAGATGAGAATGAGGTTGACCGTTCACGCCTCGCTTTCTGCAGATTTGGATTGCCCCTTCAAAAGGGACGGCCCACCTGTGCACTTGTGTGGTCCAGAACTGCTTGCCCACCCCTGATGGTGTACCTCTCAACACACATCCACCACCCCGATAGACCCCATGAACCAAGACAGATCGAGGAATACGCATATTACTAGGCAAGGTCGCGAAGCCTCATTCATGTGCAGTCCACTTTGCCATACTAAAGGTGTAACGGCCATCTAACATAACTTTAGCACTATGCCTTGGAAGAACATTGACATGCCTAACCAGCCATCATCCAGATGGCAGAGGGGCAAATCCACATGATGAGAGGAAGGAAAGGGGCCGGAAGCTGGATGGAGCAAGCACACTCTTTGTTTGGAATGGAGGCCTTTCAGAGTTTGTTTACAGCAGAATCCTCTCTGCTGCCGACCACACAGCTTCACAGATGCGTAACCCAGATAAACAAAAATGACACGCACATCACTAGCTATGAATCAGAATTTCATAATTTGAGGCACAGATCCACAGTTACATCCATTGGCAGGAGGGGTGCAGCATATGGTGTCCCGATCCTGGCGACAGAAGAGATTTCTATGTTGCTACACTTGCCGAACATTTGCACGCAGCGGATGGACAGCATACGTACAATCAGTCTGCCCCATGACATTCGCACAAAGCAGATGGTAGCATTATGTACAATCAGTCAGTGAAGTAAAAGACTGTGCCTCATCACTCGTATATTTTCCATAACTACATACCAGTGGGTGGCAGACTGGGTTGATGCTCCCTACAATCGAAAGAAGTCGTCGTACATGGCTGGGAACATTCGCAGGAGACCCTCGCTCTGTAATCCATGCCTCTGCATCCCGTGGCCCCCTGCCCTGCAACCTCAGAAAAATCTAGACACAAGAATGTGAGGAGTTGGCAGGTAGTGGACCGTAGTGATACTCCCCACAACAGAAAAGATCCGCCAGAAGGCTGAGGTGCGCATACAGGAGGCAAAATTATCATCCTTTTACTCCCCGAGCCCCATACACGGCAGGAAAGCAAGAACATCCATCACATGGGCACTAGGGAACCAAGGTTCACAAAGGCAATAAGAACCAGAGACCAAGCATTCGCAGCAGGAAGTCAACTCGATCTTCTTGAGACGAGAACAAATACAACCACCCAAGCGGACAAATGCCATCCGCATGCCTTTCAAGGAAAAAAGAGCAAGAAGTCGCCCTAAACTGCTGAGTGTAGGTCTCGAGAGGGAACTACTACACAACAGATCTTCCCAACGGCCACTAGCCCTGGTGATCCATAGCAGAGATGGCAGATGGAAACACTGTCACAATACGAGTGAACGAGGCATAAAATGACGGATGTCAATAAAGACACAAAATGAACGGAGAGTATAGGTTAAACGGATAACCAAAAGAAATACATGGACTGCCCAATACCGATGGAAGACAGGAGGACGCCACAAAACATACAGATCCCATATGCTCAACAACACCTCTGCAAGAAGGAAAACAGACCATCTGCAGGTCAGCCTCTCTAATGAAATAACCATCTTGGGCAACAATCAAAAAGGATGACCTCAATGACCTTTGTGCTCGGCATACAAAGGCAACAGCGTCGCCCTTTAGTTAGTTTCCTCATATACACACCATAACCAGCGCTGCCCACCTTCACCTCACTTCGCCACCATGTCATTGACAGCCGTCATCAGGGAGTGGCAAAACCCAAGCAAGCAACATCTTCCCCCCTTTCTGTCCAAACCCTCAAACGGGCTTGTACACCTACCAAGAGGTAGTCACACAAGATGAAAGACCAAAAGGGAAAAGTACAGCCGCACACGATATTAAAAAGGGAGGGACGTCGAGGAGAGGCGGGATTTCGGGCAAAGGAGGGCTTTTTTTCGGTGGGGGAAGGGGGGAGGGCGGGCAGGCGGGGTTGCAGGGGGGCAAGGGGAGAGCAGTGGTGTGAACAGAGAGAAGTGCGGCAAGATAAGATACCAAAAACTAGAGAAGATAAAGAGGCTAAGGTGCTCTCTCTCAGCTCAGGAACCATCTGATGCTGCTGTTGCTGCTGATTGTGGGGGAACTTTACAATTCGTCGAGACGTGATCCGTCATGACGATGTGTCTGTCTACCGAAATCCATCTGATAATGCATCACTTGCCCTAGAAGTCTAGACGATGCATCATTTGCCCTAGAAGTTTCTCTTTTGCTTGTGGGGGTGGAACTCTTGCCTGTTAACATAATTGGAGCAAACGAACTGTGTAAGCAACCAAAAGTCTATCCACTGCATATCCCCCCCCCCCCCCCCCTCCCCTTCTTCTTCTCGTTTGGTCTTTAACCACCCCCCACTCCGTCCTCTCAGCCTTCTTCAAAGCGGCCACCCTCCTCCCCCTCCTCCCTCCAAATGGAGCTGTTACTCCATGCACAAACGACAAGGATGGAGACTCAAAAGGGGTATATATCCACACAACCGCGAGGGCCAGGCATGCATCTCCTTCTGCTTCTACAAAAGACAGAACCGACCTATTCAACTATGGGAGAGACAACATAGCCCCTCAGCCAGGGAAGAGAAGAAGAAGAGAGCTGCTGACCAACAGCAGCAGTCCAACACGGAAGCAAGACACCCGGCTACCAGCTCGTCATGTCAGCGCTTCGGTGGTCGCTCCTCCTGCTCTCCCGAATCTAAGTCTCTTTTCCGTTTTACACCCGTAGCTTGCTCTTCAATACCATCATTCACATCACCATCCTCCTCATCATCATCGAAGTCCTCGGACTCCTCCTCCTCCCCAGGTTCAAAATCACTTGCTTCTTCCTCGTCCTCAGGCGGTGCCACTGGTTTATTCACCAGGAAATTCATCCCATAACCTCCATTCTCGTCTCCCTCGTCCTCCTGCACACAACGCCACAAAATTTGGACCGTCGTCAAAAACTGCACCATCAGCAAATGTCGATACCCACATCGTCAGAAAACCAGCTAAATGAGGAACATCAAAGGCCCGGTCCGTGAGGGCAATAATTTCTCTTCTGGAGTCGGAGCGAGAGGCCAGAAAGCCCATATAGTTTGAAAACTACGAGGAGGGTGACGCTGGCCGTGGACGATATTCTGTTTTCCGACGCTGAAGAACGGAGACTTGGCAGGTGTTTGCAGCAGAACGGTTCAGTATGATGGTGGTGTCAATCGTGGTCGGACGAGGGAAGTCAGTTTTTTTTTTTCGCTCGACGAGTACAACGCTCTGAGAAAAAAAATAAAGAAACCAGCACCGGCCAGGACTGACCTGTCATGAAGATTTTTTCTACTTCAATAAATGAAAGGCTTTCACGGTGCAACAATCCCATGCCTTTATAATTATCACGTACAAGCAGATTGCCGAGTACTTCGGGCCTTAGATAATGAATTGCTAGTACCTGCAGTGTGAGGTGTTCGAGGCTGTTCGAGGCCGCACTACAAGGCAACGAAGAAAGCGCACTGTTTCACCAAGAGTGTTACTTCGGGCCCTACCGACCATAATTACCCTATAGTACCTGCAGAGAATTCTCACCTCATAGTTCAGCCTCTGGTTAGCCGAGGAAAACTGAGCTCCTGCCGCTTCTCTCTCTCTCTCTCTCTCTCTCTCTCTCTCTCTCTCTCTCTCACACACACACACACACACACACACACACACACACACACAAGAGTTATGGTAGAGGAGTCCAGGCGGCTGCGGTCTGTCACAACAGGTTAATACGGGTTCATCCTGGCAACATGATGACAACGCTTTATAAAAGGAAAGGCCATATATGGGAGGTACAAATTCGTCGGGGAACCTGGCGGGCTTCCCATTTATTCATTTCGATTCGTATAAGGGAGGAGGTCGTCGCTGCATTTTACCACACACGCACAAAAGATTAACCGACACAAACCGGTCCCAATCAACCTTGCCCAAAATAGTGGATGGATAATAGTGAGATCTACGGCTGTAACACGTTAATCGAACAAAAAGTTGACGATTCAGGTACTCACTCCCAAGTTCGTTCGGGCCGCTGATCTAACTCCCTAACCTGCTGTGTCCTGACGGCCCCCGGAAAGTAAGTTATGCAAACCAACGGAGCTGATCTAACTCCCTAACCTGCTGTGTCCTGATGGCCAAATGAGCGCGTGCCATGCACCCAAAACGCTAGCACTGCTGCTGACGTGGCCGACCCCTTTTTCGTTGGGCTTGTCCTATTCGAGTCAATTTGCGGGTGCTCCTCTTCATAGCGTTAGCATAGACATGGAAACTCCTAACGCAACAGGCACACCCAGGTTGTGGACTGTTCACTGAGCAATCAACAGCGCACCCCTGTTGCGAAGCGAAGTTCTCGCTAACATGACCCTACAGGTCTTCCTACGTAAAGAGAACAAAAAGAGTTACCAAAGGCGGATGGATACAAAGGGACGCAAGAAACGGACACCGAAAGTGAACACAAAGCTGGTCGTGTGTGATATACCATGCCCGACACTGCGGCTGAAATGGCAAAGAGCGGATACATCCCAACCGTCGACACGCCTTCCCTACAGCGATTTTTCAGTCAATTTCATCAACCGAGCGACTGGCCTACCTTGTACTACCTAGGACCCAGGCGCGTACCGCAACGAGACATCGTGCAACTGAATAACAAAGCTCATACGCGAGACAGTAAATGACACGTACAAACGAGAAACCAGACGGATAGACATCGATACTGACGGATGGGTAACCAGACAGTAACGCAACCAGGCGATGCCGGAGTGCTGAGTGGAGGAAGAACCAGGTCAAGAGGCTAGGTGGCCATACACTGAAAAAAAACAAAGCTGAAGTCCGGCGGCCTCGAAACCCCGTCTTGTGACGAGAGCAGAAAAGCTCCCGACATCCTTACGAGTGACCCTACTAAATGACTGTCGACCTCATACCGCTTCGGGCATCCCACTCAGAAATGAGCACGACGTAGGTCAGTCCATAAAACCGTAATAGCATTTGTGCAATCTTCAGGCCAATCAGGAAAGAAACCTACGTAGGGCACGCGCCCGAGCACATATCCGTCACCACTACGGAACAGAGGACATATCTGCCCGCGCGTTTCTCTAGGCCCACCCCGAAGCACGACAACGTGATAGTGAGAACAGAAGAAACGAGGCAAACCCGGCACGACCGATGGAACGACTCTACGAAGGCGTAAGAACACAGCTGGCCATGCTCAAGGCATGTGAAAAGCGGTGCGAAAGTGAGCACGGCTGCGGTGTAGATCAGCGGTGTGACAGGCCCCCAAACCAAGCGCACCGTACAGACTCGCGCGAAATGAGCGGCTCGGACATATACGTAAAGCAGGGACGTCGCCACAACAGTGCATACAACTACATCACTAGAGTTGCAAGTAAAGGAAGCGACCTGTCTGTCAAGAATCATCATCTCAGTAGCAGAGAGGAAGTTCAGATTGTGCTCCTGCGACAGAAATAAGAGGAGGTCACTTTTCTCAATACCAACTCCTTCGCAATAGAGCACATTGACATTGCCGCGGGGGAGGACGGAAATCTGGCGCCAGATACGCGGTAACGGTGATGACAATGCTGTTAACGGCGGCAGGACGGGAAGTCGCAGTTAACCAACGGACAGCACGTGGAGAAAAGCTTACGTTAAACCATCCACAAAGAGAGAGAAACCCGTAAAGAAAACGAACCGTTACGACTCGGTGAGACTGATCCCATGGCACCTTCCGGAAATGCAGAAAGCAAGCAAATGTCGGACGGCCGTCCTGCGTCGTTTCCTTCCACCTCCACCGAAACCTCAAAATAGCTTAAATCGACGAACAGCTCGCTTGAGGCGAGAGAGAAAGAGACCCTTGCGGCGAGGGGGGAGCGGCGACGGGCAAAAACTGGCGTAAAGCAAAGAGGAGACCAACCGACGTCCGAAGGAGTGACAACAAAGGTGCTGGCAAATACGAATTCGCATTCGGGACACCATGAAAAGGAACGCCGTGACCACAACTCCGAACAAGCGAAGTACCTCACCTGACAGAAGCCGGCTAGACAACCGAGCGCACGAAGACGTCAGATAACATCATACCACTCGACGACCCTTGACGTGGCAGAAAGTGAACAGAACTGGCCCTGCGATTCTTACAACGGACAGAAGTAAGCCACTACGAACCCCTCCTTTTTCAATCGAAGGGACGCCAAAGGTGAGCGAGACCAAGGGTGGGAACAGTGGCGAGAACCAAAAGCGCGGGCTTCCGACCTAGCGCTTCTCACGCACTTCGGCTCTCCGACAGGCAATGAAAAGCAGGATGAGGAACAGCCCGATCAGTCAGGAGGAACCCCAAAGCAGGCAGACGTACACAGGACGCCAAGCACTAGCCCAACCGCAGCGTCGTCGAACAACCGGGCAACAAGTCGACAACGACATCCCGGCAGAGCATGATCTAAACACAAGCGGAAACGTCGAAATGATCGGACCACCGCCAGACAGAGAAGGCGGGCAACCAAGGAAAGACACGGAAAAACAACGTACCCGCTACGGCGACACCTCAGAAGGAAGCTACGGAGCGTACGAGAAGAGCGCGAAGCCTATTCTAGGGCATGGAAACCCGTCACATTTCATCACGCGCAGAGAGAACGCTGCCAAACGGAAGTCGGAAGAGCGAGCACAGAGGTAGAAGAAGCAAACGAGAAGTAATTTACGATACCATACCACCGAGCCTTGCGGCATCAGCTCACGAAAGGACTAAATACCAAATTAAAACCATTATGTACTGCAGACACTCGCTCGCAAAACCCCTCGCGCAAACACCACAAAAGATTATCACCAGTCACGTTATACCATCGGAGATAATGCCACTGCGTACGACAACATTCAAGCAAACCATAGTAAGCGCGCAACAGAGAAAGTCGGCAAACCCGTCCTCCCCTCGAATCAATTTCTCTATCCGCCGTCTTTCGACTAATGCTCTCTCCCTTAGGAGGAACCAAGGAAGACGATGAGAACACAAACAGAATAGCGTTTCCACAACGACACACATATCCTTCACGGAGCGAAAGGAACAAATCAAGAAAGACCTATTACGTCCAGACATTTCGACAAGCACGGAACAACCGTTCCAGCTAGCTCAGCATCGCACGTCCGCCGCCGCTTTGCTACTCCCCTTGTCTGATTTACCTAAAGCCGCGAAACCGATATAACAAACAAAACACAAAAGATGAAGACATGGATTTGCGCAATTAGGAGTGAAAATGCCGATAGGCGATCGTGCGCAGTGAACGTCATCAATCAGACACGTCACTGTGCTCATCGCAAGTACCCCAAGTCAGAACGCTCGGATCGTTCGTGTCCCTTATCTTGAGAATACTGCCGAATAAAATGCCAAGAAAACACCGCACCATCGCCCGTCGGCGTCTCCGCTCCGCCTCGTAGTTCTGGGATGCAAAAAAAGGTATCCCTTCCAAAACACGATCCCAAAAGCCCAACCTCCTCCACTTCTGGTGAATCCCGAGCACTTACTCTGCTATTCTATCGAAACATTCTGAAGACAGCGATGGAGTCAAACACCACCACTGCCGGAAGCTACTACGTTAAGCAGGATCACATCGAAAACAGATAGGACAGAGGGTACATTCCAAACATTCCGCAATTCCTCTCGACTCCCAACTCTTATCATATTTTCCAGTCACTAAAGTAGACCGTATTCACAGTTGCACAAACGGAACCGCACACACGCCCCATAGTCAACGGGGCACGGAAACTTGTGCCATAAGCCTCCCTCCGCACACTAACAAACATTAGTCGAAAAGCGAGAAAGCGAAGACGTGGCAGGCAGGTTCTCCGAAGGAGTCGTGCAGAGGCGTAGAGATTCTTGAGAGCGAAGGCGTGAGTTCAAACCGAGGCCAGGAGGGCAGACTTCTAACGGACAAGATTCAAATCTTGAACCGTTTACCCTCACGTCCTCCTAGAAACCCTTCATTCCTCTTCGGCTGTCTGCCAGATAGAATTTAGGGCCAATTGATGCAGCAGTAATCAAGACTAACCAAGACCGAATCCAGGGACAGGAAAAACGCTGGCAAAAGCAAGTGCCGCCAAAGTCAGCGAGGAAAATAGCAGCCCTACCCTCCGACTGCGTAACCGCAGAAAGAAGGAAAACCCCTACCTACCCCTACCTCCGCCGCACTTAATGATATGCTCACCACTTTTCTCCTTCATTACCATCGTGCCGTCGCGCCACCCGCCTCCCGAGGTCTATGATTGATGCCCAGACAAACTCAAAGATTGCCCCCCTCATGTTTGCACCATTCACACGCACTGCAATCGTGAAGCCACAAGAACTGGTGGAATACCCACGCATGGCAAAACTAGCACCACCGTCTCCTTCCCGCAGCATTGATGCTCTTCCCCTACCGACATAGGGCAACAATAACGGTCAGCATCTCGTTCGTTTCACATTACTCGCAAGAGAGGCAACGGGATTTCTCCGAGAGCCCTCTCCCTCCGTATACATCCAAACCCAATTAACAGTCTTCTCACAACTGCTGATACTGGTGCGACTGCATGAACATCCCTTCCAGAACACAGCTTCCTTCCAGTTGCCGGGCGTCCAAGGCTCCAGTGTAGGTAGAGAGAAAAGTGAGCGCGGGAGAACACGCAAAGGAGTTCAGAGTGAGCTCCGACGGCGGACTGAGAGGCACGGAGACAAAAATGAAAGAAAGAGACGCACGGCTGACTGCGCTCAGTGTTCGAGATGCCCAAGTGACGGATGCCGTTACTTCTGGTGCCTCCTCAAGTTGTTTAAATTCATGATGTTAAACCCTTCATAGGGTAAGCAGAGAGCAGAATGGATAATTGACCCGGAATTAACCTTACGAAAGACACGAGGCCAGACAGGAACAGAGAGGAGGAGAACAGAGAAAGTAGGGGAACGTCACTTCCAAGAAACGAGCGAATTTTTGTCGCCTGTGACGACCAGAAATTGCAAACTGAAGGCAAATCAGTGATTAAGACTTCTTCCTAGTCACGAGACCAGAAATTGCGAAACTCAAGACAGCCAGGGAGAGTAAGATTTTTGCCTAGTCTGCGCGCTTATGAAAAAAAAACTGACAACCATACAAGCAAAGAGGAGGCCTTTGAAATTTCCATTCGAGCTGATTGACACTATGGAAAAATTGGTTCTCACGAATCCACAAGTCAGTCGAGGAATCATGCAAAAAAAGCAAAGAAGAAGCGCGAACTTGACTCCCGAGGAAACCCAGAAAAAGCAACGGGGCAAGATACGCACCTCTGCATCGTCGTCTTCTTCGTCATCATCCTCCGCCTCTTCCTCTTCCCCGTCCTCCGCTGCATCCTCGTCCTGATCTTCATCCTCTTCCGGTTCGTCTTCATCGTCTTCGTCTTCGTCATCGTCTTCATCCTCTTCGACATCGCCGTGCATTCCGACAGTCCTGGACTGTATTGTCATTCCCGCCCCCGGGGTTGCACCAACCGCTTCTTCATCCTCCTCTTCCTCGTCTTCCTCGCTCTCCGCGTCCTCTTCCTCACCTTCCATCTCCTCTTCATCGCCGTCCTCTGCGTCTTCTAACTCGACATCCTCGCCGTCCCCATCCTGATCATCCTCCTCTTCCTCGGAGCCTTCACCTGACCCCTCCTCACCGACAGCAATGGGCGCGTTACCAGCGTGTCCAAACGATGCAGCTGCTGCTGCTTGGGACGGGTTACCATCCTCATCCTCTTCCTCTTCCTCCTCCTCTTCCTCGTCCTCCTCTTCGTCCTCTTCGTCCTCTTCTTCCTCCTCGCCTTCTTCCTGATCTCCCTCGTCCTCCTCCTCGTCCTCCTCCAGCAACGTCTGCGCACCTTGTTTCACAGCAAATCGCCCGTCCTCTCCGTCACCATCCTCTAGGACGTCATCTCCATTTTCCTCTGCCTCTTCCTCATCGTCATACTCTTCGTCCTCGTCGTCCGTCTCTGGCCGCTCATTGTTCTCGGCGTCCACCTTGTCCAGGTAGCGCAGCGACTTGATCATGCTGAACACCTGGCTTTTGTAATCCGGCAGTCTTGTCACCGGACACTCGTATAGGTCGAGAGACTCTATTTTCAACTCCGCTAGAGGTTGTAAATCGGCCAACGTCTGGATTCTGTTGTTGCTCAGGTCAAGCTCCCTCAGCGACGTTAACCCCGCCTTGACCAGGTGCTCCAGCCCCGTCGAAATCCGATTATCGCTTAAAGTGAGAGAGCGAAGATTGGGTAAGTGCGGAAAGTTGTCCAGCGACGAGAGTCCCACGCTGCTCAAGGATAGCTCCTTCAGATTCTTATACCCGTCCAACGACAACACTTGCGTGCACTTCAGCTTATTATCCAGGTTCAGGCTCTGCGTCTGCTCCGGAGGATGACCACCCGCAACAAGCCGCGCAGCTTCCACCGCCTTTTCCCACCCATCCATCCCTCCACTTTTGCTAGATCACCTGCTCAACCTCAAGCGATTGCAGGCCGCCACGTGACGTCCACGTCCTTACGG
Source organism: Chara braunii (assembly GCA_003427395.1). NCBI lineage: Eukaryota > Viridiplantae > Streptophyta > Charophyceae > Charales > Characeae > Chara > Chara braunii. Next base: position 6,649,284 of record BFEA01000013.1, read on the forward strand.
TTGGCGCGGTGAAATCCAAAAGAGAGAATGGTGGAGTCGTGGATTCGTTCCTGAGATGCGAACAACGAGAGGGGAGGGAGCACGGACGGATCAGTCGGACCGGAGAGATAGAGGCAATCGCAAACGGCCACTTCACACTCGTCGACTTCCTTCCGTTCCGCACGGAGAAGGCCAATTCCGACAACACCAAACTGCACAGTTCGTTTCTTGCATGAGAACAAACAGAGGAGAAAGGGAGAACCAAGGACGATAAGCGAGACAGGATAGAGTACTGGAGAGAGAACCAGAAGGAGCAGAACAGGGGAGGAGGATGCGGACGAGGGAAAAAAAATGAACGAGTTTAGACCTGCTGGACCCCTCAATGTCCAAGAATTCCGTACCTCCACAGTTAAATGACGTAGGCAGTCTGCCGACTGTCACTGGAAGGCGAGAATAGCCACTGCCGACCAGTGAGCCTCACTGCAATCCCGTGTGACGTTCCCGCCACCCCCCTCTTCGTCGAACACCTGTTCTTCCAGTTTTTCGTTTCCGGCTTCCCGCCGATCTCGATAGGTCCTACGCTGAATTCAGCGCACGAAGTCATAGATGCTCCTCCCTTGCCTCTTGAAATGCTCTCCTTCTCGCACGGCGCCAACCAAGAGAACTAACAATCAGTCACCCGAAACTGCGAGAGTGAAGATGAATGGCAGGTAACCAAGAGCGCCCTTCCACGCAGGGGACAACAGACTCCCCTTACCGGCACGCCGATTTCTTCCTTTGGAATCCCCAACACCCCACAGCTTCCTTTCCTCCTGAGCGAGCTGCCGCTCATACAGCACGGCTCAATGTCGCTGAATGACGGGGCTCCGCTCCGTTCTCGACCCCCGCCGCGAGCAACATCTGCGCCACCCCTCCTCCTAGCAGGACGTCAGTACGCTCCTTCCGCATCCGTCGCCCCGGGCTAGCTGATCGGAAGACCGCCCGTGCTCGCAGCCAAGGTGGTCATCCTGTGAGCCGAACCAGATCGCCGCGGAAGTGTACGACACAAGGGCCCCGTGTGCGGCGAGCGTGAGCGCCTCACACCGGAACACACTCCTCAAGCGCCACTCCCCCCGTTGCTCCGCGACTTGCCCCGCCTTCCGCCTCTCCTCTCACTTCCTGGGTGATCGCCTCCCCAACCTCGTACCATTTCCGCCGCCGCGCAAACAATTGGTGTGTCCCAGAGCTGTCCCCGGCGCGCCCACCGGAGGTACCCACCGCGGTTCTCTCCCATCCGGGGCGCTTTCCCGCATGTGTTGTTCCCACCGGCACCCAGTCGGCCTGACCAGACCCGACAGACCCGAACCTGCGCCTCAGGGATTGGCCTTCCACCGCTCCCCGCCCGGCCCTCCTCTCCCAAGTCCCCCCACCGCCAGAGGTTACCCGCGCAGCTTCCGCCGCTCCGCCTCCAGCTGGTCTCATGCACGCAATGCAAACGGACCTCAACAGCGGGCAGCCGTTCGGGTCGACGCTCCCGCAACGGATCGTTTTCGACATTCTCCCCGCGAGCTGGCGGGGTCCATTCGCCCCATCGCATGGAGGCCGGAGCGACCTTATTCCGCTTATGGTAAAAGGCCTGATGAGTGAGCTGCTTCTCACCCGCCAGCATGAAACGGGCTTTCCCAATGCACAAACGCACCTGCGACGCTCTGCCGTCCCCATCTTCTGGTGGACCGGCGGGCTGACAAGCTCAGACCGGCGCCCTATACTGCTCCTCGGTAAAACCACGAGGAGCCCCAGTGTCGTCCCACTCTCTTCAGCCAGGCTCTGGTGGTGCTAATTGACTTACCGTGAGCGTCCTGGTGAGCAGGCCGTAGTTTGCACGTGCCATTCCCACTCTCTTCAGCCAGGCTCTGGTAGTGCTAATTGACTTACCGTGAGGGTCCTGGTGAGCAGGCCGTTGTTTGAATGTGCGCATGGTTGCAGGAGGGTAAGGGTGCTGGGTGGGTGGATGTGTGTGTGTGTGTCTTGTGATATGTTCAGGTACATATCACAATATTTGTGACATAACAAAAGGTGAGCCAAAACGGTTTTTAGATGGAGTACCATTTGCGCCTGTGTCTAACAAAAGGTGGGCCAAGACGGTTTTTCGAAGATGCGAGGACATGGAATTTCATTGAGACACAGGTGCGAATGGTACTCAGTTCTGTTCTTGTGCTATTGATAATCTTTTCAGGTGTAGACAATATGGGCTAAATGCATGGATAGGAGAAGAGACGAGTTTGGAATCTTATTACTTGATTGACTTACCGTGAGGGCACGGGTGCGCAGCCCATAGTTTGTATATGCTTGATTGATAAAGGAGGCGTTATTGGTAAGGTTTAGAAGTAGGGTGATTGTTGCATGAAAAAAATGAGTATTTGTGTGTATGTATCAAGATTAGTGTGTGTGTGTTTGTGTGATACTTAGGGTGTTTGTGTTTATCACCTCTGTTAGTGTTGGAATGTGTGGGATTTAGGTAATTTGTATGATGTTTGACATACCTTGATTCATAGTTGGTGTCGAGGCTGGTGGTCCTTGAATCTTGGTCCATATGTCGTATATGTGTGTGCTTGAGTGTTGTTGTAAGTTTTTTTTTTCATTCAATAAAAGTTATTTTGTCACATGCGACTCACTCAATCGGGCGCTGAACGTGTGGGGCGTTGAATACGTTCACGATCACACACATCTGTTGGCACTTGCAAAAGCAATGCAGGTGTGTTGTTTCAACCTGCGGCCAAGGCCGCGCCCTTCCCGATTCAGACTTTTCCTCTTTTCCACCTTGTCGTTGCTTTGCCACCGTTTCGACCAAAACCCAGCGTGCGGTCCCACAGGCAGTTACCGGTCCTGCATTTTTCAAAGAAACTGCCACCCCCCCCCAAAGTGTCGTGCCTGCACCTGCCTGCATTTTTCGAACCAAATGAGCCCGAGTCAACGACCGGCATAACGAAGGACGACGAAAATATCTCGGGGGGGAAACGTCTCGGGGGGCAAACATCTCGGGGGGGGGGAACGCAGCCCGTCACCTCAAACTGAATTGGGCGCTCATAGTAAGGTCTGGACCCCACAGGAATGGGAAAATTGTCTACCGTGCAGGTGCGGGGAACGCAACCCTAAGGTAGTCAAAGCAATGAGACTAAGCGCGCACACGAGCGAGAGAAAGGGGGGGGGGGGGGGGGCTACCAGAGAGAAAAGAAAGAGAGCGAGAGACAGAGAGACAGAAAGGTTGAATGGCAAAATTGAAACATGGGTCAAATTACGACCGCGATTTATTTCCCAGTTAAAACTTTATTTAAACTTTTTGTTGGAAAGATCTCAATAAAATTTTCGAGTCGTCCAGTTTTCAGCATTATCCAAACATTCTTCAGAGCGCGAAAAATCACTGAAGTTGGAGTACATTTTCCTTTGCCCACACATGTATGAATGCCAAAAATAGAAATTATGTTGAATCTGCATGACGATTATTTCGCAGTCTTAGTGATTTTTAAAAATGTTTCTGATATTTTTATTGGAAAGATCATGGTCTAACCTATGGATTCTCAAATTTTCATATTTTTTTGCGAATCCTTCTAAGCAGAAACAATTGTCAAAGTTATCTCTTGCAAATTGCAGGACTAGACCCGCCAGTACCCCTTATGTGCAGGGGCCTAGTGGAAGGCAACGCTCACGCTCGTCCGCATCAGACCCTGCCTCAACGCCTGGAAATAAGGGCATTGGACCCTTTTTTTTTCCCGCTTTCACCCGAGGACAGGTCCTTCCTTTTTCCAAAAGTCACGGTTCTAGAAGAGCTAGTTGTAGGTCGTTCTCAATATCTTGTAGGACCGGTCCCCAAAAAATTCCCAGAACCCGCTTGCATTTTGATCCCCAACCGCCGAAAATGCAACACCTTTACACAGACGTCGAAGCTCACTATATCATAGCCTTAGGGCTGCGGACTTTGTCGCAACACTGTTTCCAGGACCCCACAACGCACGAAAGAGGTCCTGAAAAGTTACTAATTTTTTTGCGGAATTGTTTCCTTAGACCCCACAACCCATGTTTTTTGGCCTGGAAGAGGACATGAATCTGTTTTCACATAGTTTGTGGGCTGGAAAAGTTTCACTAGAGGGATTTTCGCAACGATTTTGTGTCGAGTGTACAGTGTGGAGAGGGACGGCATCTCAAAAGTTTCCAAGGTCCCCTCCCCCAGTTGGGCGAGAACGTGTCTGCCCACGGACCTTGTGCTGGTCCGGGAGCATAGTGATGTCGCCTACCTATTGTCTTACGGTATTACATGACCACTCGAACAAACCACTACTTTTCTTTCTAGGACGATGGACAGGGATGTTTCCTCTTATGGACAATTTCTAAGTCATTTTGCCGCAAAACTCGCTCTGCGGTGGGTTCCCCACATAACTCTTTCCGGACTTTCTAAAATTATTCCACCGTATTTTTTAGGCAGAAGTCTTTTCCAGTGGAATTCATGTGGGGTCCAAGCCTAAGCAAGATTAAAACTGAAATACTACAAATGCAAACATAAATTAACCTAACAAAATACTACAAATAAAAAACACGAAGCATACACACAACCTTCCAAAAAAACAATTATCACTCTCATAAATTTCCTTACGAAAAATTAGCAAAAACAAAAAGAAACGAACCCAAAAAGCAAGAAGGACCACCTAGAAACCCCCTATGAAATGCAAAAATAGAAAACGACTCGTACACGCATTCCTATAATAACCAACATCTTGCAACATCGTTGTCGGGGCCGAAACCCTAATAAGGGTATCTGTCGGGTGTTTCAAGTGTCAAATGTTGTCCGACTGGTTAGAAAAAGTGACCAAATATAAGGGTTTGATGAAATCGAGATGTCTGCTTAGGATACCATTCGGGTCAAGTTTATGATAAGTGTGCGGAGGCGCGATAAAATAATAATAATAATAATAATAATAATAATAATAATAATAATAATAATAATAATAATAAATATCGGATATTGTCCGTCTGGTCAGAAAAAATGACAAAATATAAGGGCTTGATGAAATTGAGATGTCTGCTTAAGGTACCCGTTCGGGCCAATTTTATGAGAAGTGCGCGGAGGCGTGATAAAAAAATAAAATAAAATAATACAGCCCCGTCAAGGCCACGATCGATTGAGTTGGCTAAAGGTTCATGCCCAACCCTAATGATTTTAGGCGAGGTAAATTTAGGCTCCGTGTCTATCCATTGGTAGGTCAGTCTGCCAATTTAAGTTGGGGGTGGAGTGCCCGTATGGACCAAGGGTGGGGCGTTAGCCTCTAAAAAGGCTCAGGCATGTTGAGCTTGTTGAGTCGCAGAGAGGCTAACTGCTAGGGCGAGATCTTCAAACTGAAAAGTTTCTCCTCCTACGTCTGTAGTAGGAGCTAGCCCAATAGGTAAGATATTAGACTCATATGTTGCAGATGCAGATATCGAATTTGATATCCCTCTGCTGGGCTAGCTCCTTTTACAGGAGCAACCCACGAGGGTGGACCACTTGGGCGCAGGTCATCTCGACCGCATGATCATCAAGATCGTGCAGTTGAGATCAGTCGCGCCACCATGACCCTCGCAAGCATGACATGCATAAACTGAGAAAAAATTCAACCTCTTTTTTTCTTATTTCGTTGGTTTGTTTGTTCCGCTTGGAATCGAACATGGGTTGTATTTCAATAGGTCGCGGAGCACTAACGACCCCATTAGCAACACCCTCCCTCGTTGGCAGGGCCATAAAAAAATTAAAAACTAATAATAATAAATTTAAAAAAACTAGGGAAAACGGGATTCACACTTAAAAAAAAAAACTGTTATTTTCAGTCGTGCACCAATATTACCGAGGCGATTTCTGTTTCTATTGGAAAAACAAATGTCAGCACCTCGACACTCAGACTATATGCCTGGATTTTTTTATTTTTTTTTATTCAGTAAATTTTAAATTAAAAATCTTCAAAGTCGGGGTACTTTTGGTGTTCCCCCCCTTTGATCATAGCGGGGTTTGAACTCGTGAATTGCCATGATCCAACGTGCCTCTGGCTGCCGTGGCCTTGAGCCAGGAATATCTAGTTATTTTGCCTGTTCGGCCTGTGGGTCCAGGCCGTGGCCTGACCCCACAGGCCATGTGCTTATTCGGTCCAATCCAGTCATGCGCGGTACCACTGTCGACAGCAGGGCAATCCAATCCAGTTCAATTAGTACGCTGGGGTTATACCCCAACCGCAGTCTGTTTTCTATTCATTCTTCATTTGCACAGTTTGGGGTACGTGCGTGTCGAGTCTGCGTCGGAGTTGCGCTGTCCCTTCCAACTTCATCTCCATCTCCCTCAACCTCATCCCTTAGTCTTGATCCTAACGGACCGCCATCCCAGCGGGGTCCGTCATACTGGTATCAGAGATGGAATGTTCCCTACTCTTGCCCATCCCTCCCTTTACAGCACCAAATCCCGACAACGGGATTTTTCGGTATTTTTGAGCTGTAGACGGGAAAAAAGAGAGAAAAAAACAACAAAAACAAGGAAGAGCGACACATGGCAGAAAAAGGAGAGGTGCCGTCACGACGCGCCACGACAAGGCCATCGCACGGGCACGCGCCATGTGCCCATGCTACCCCGCCTTGTCCCTGCCTCGCCCCCAGATTTTATATATATTGATCCGGGAGTGCAGCTGCCAGGGTTTGAACTTGGGTGGTTGTTGCTCATGCGTGTGCGTAGCCGGTACTCTAACGCACTAGCCAAAGCCACAATATGAACAGATAATGTAACATGTTGGTGTTTAAAAGGGCCATGCCTACTATTTACTCCCCCGTCGGCGAGAGGCGAGCAACGACCAACATGACAACAGTTGGTGGACTGCTATTTGCCCCCCCACCCCTCGTCATGGCTGCTGTTGTCTGCTCACGTGACCATGATGATTACTATTTTATTTTTATTTTTCCTATTGTTGCAGGGTCAATTTAACAACAGTGAAGACCACCCTAGTTAGGGGGTTGCGCGACTGTGCAATCAGGGTGGCTGATCAAGATTTCAGCTAATTCTAGATTATTCTCATCATAATTTTCTTGCGGCAGCAGCAGGCCGTCAATACCTTGAAGCCTAAAATTTTGTGGATCTTGGTGACCTTGTTTGCTTTTGGCCAACCAAGAGTATAGTATCACTCTCTGCTCACTAATGTACTATTTCCCAACCCTTTTATCTCTCTCCCCTCCACCCTCTAATCATTTTATTCTCTCTACCACTAGCCCTCACCATACCCCACTTTCCTCTCTTCTTTTCTTCAATTCTCTCCTCTTCTTCCCACTGTTGTCTCATACCCCTCCCTCTCCATTAACTTCCACCATTTTTTTCTCTCCTTTCCTCGTCACTCTCTCACTCTCTTCCACTAATCTTATTTTTCCCTTTCCACCTTTCCCATTTCCTTCTCATTCTCTCACTCTCACCTCCCTCTTTCTTCCTTTTACTTCAACCCTATGATCCCCCTTATCTACCATTTTAAACTTTCTTTGTTTCTAACCTCTCTTTCATTTTTTTCAACTCTCTCTCACCACTTTCCCCCAAACCTTCAATTTTGTTCTTCTCATTCTCTTTGATTTACTTTTTTTTTTTCAAAAACAAATCGAAAATTTTTCTCCCCTTATTCTTCATCATCTTAGATCAAGGTTCAGCCTGTCCCTTTTTACCACAATTTTATTTTTAATTCATGCTTTCTTCAATTGGTGATAAACTATAGTCAGACGATCCAATCTTATGGAAAAATATCTGACTAGCCTACTCATAAATAAAATAGTATAAAATATAAACAAATTTATCCCTTTGGTTCCAGCATGTGCATGGCTCCAGTCCAGACCTCACAATTTTATGAGAACCTGTCCGGTCTACTGCCCGACTTTCCCTCAAAATAAAACAAAGAGAGTTAGAGTTATTCAATCTTGTGGAACGTGCCCAACCCTCTTTTAGAAGTCAATAAAACATAAGAAAACCCAAAGAAAACAAGGCAACCAAGCCATCGAATCTTATAGAAGTCTGCTCGGTTCATGAAAAAGTCAATCGCATGTAGCCCTCGCAAGTCAAAGCAACCAGACCACCCAATTTTATGAGAATATGTCTGGTCCTTCAAACAATCAAAGATAAACATAGTACAGGACCCTCCAATCTTATGGAGACTCTCCTAACCTTTGGTTGACCTAGTCAAACTCAGACAATACCACATTCCTCTCACCTTTCCCCCGAATGCAACCCCTTTTCACAATTTGTTTTCAGTCAATACAACAAAACTGAAACTGAAATTACACAAATATTCCTTTATTAAGTCTGATTTGTGTTTTGATAGTCAAACATAAAGTCAAAGGAGGGATGTAGACAATATACTCAGTCAACCATAATAAAAAGTAAAGATATCGGTTATAACCGGGTTTATAGATGAAAAACAAATGGTAACCTCTCAGTTTCCTGCCTCCCGAACTCCTCTTGAGTTCCGACAGAGCTTCTGCAACCGATGGGCAAACTCCCCACAAATCCTGATGTGGGCCTACGTGTTGCAATCCCGCCTGCCGCCTTCCTCTCTGAACAAGATTGTACTTAGCGTAAGAACGCCAGACGGAGGGGTTTCAGAATCTCGAGATACAGGAGAGGGCCTTGTTATCTTCCATCGCCTGAGGGCCCCGCAATGGTAGCCAATAAACGCAGCAAAACAGCTTGACCACAGCCAAAAAGCAGAGTACCTCCCTCCTAACAGACCTCCAAATTGCAGTAATGATCCACTTTACACGAACCGCCGCTATGTAGCCAAGGAAAAAAAACAACTTTGAATAGAGTGTACCCCCGTGCTGTATTTAGAGTGCAGGTGAGGCTCCGTGATACTTCAGTCAAATAACAACGCACACATTAGTTGTGCGCAACAGCAAAGCAAAATTGCAATACCCAACAATGAACTCCACGGTGAACCACCGTAATACGCACCAATGCACAACTAGGTGTAGCGCTGCTCAATAGTAAGCCGAGTCAAGACAAAGCATTGCCAAGACAAACTCGACAATGCACAATGTTGCAAGAAACATTCTGTATAACAGTTGCACCTTCTTTCGAGTAGGCCAACAAAAGTCTATCGAGTGATCTACAGTCTCATCCTATCGATGGATCATCAGTCTCCAGTATGAGAAACAAAATGTCTGAATGAAAACTATAGATGTCGGAGATAGCACTATGAAGAACGGATAAGACCAGTTGCTTTGTTGTATTACCTCATAGAGACGTTCATGTAATAATTATTTGTAGCTAAACAATCAGCTATCACAACAACGCTCATGGTTAATGGACCCCGAACCCCGAAAATTTATCGAAGTGAACAACGAAGCTTGTTCGCAAAATGTTCGTGAATTCATGGTTTATAAACCCGAATTCGTGTTTTGTGCTGGTGAAGATGAAATCCATGTTTACGAATTCGTGCTTTTAAGACCCGAAAATAACATTAAAGTGATAGACAATCATGATAAGTTTGTGGCGGAAGTTATAACTTAGTGATCTTCGAAGTTGTAGATTAACGTATGTCTAAGATTTATGGATTTCGGGATATCAATCGCACTTTCGGATTTCAAGATTTTACTTATACATTTTTCGAAGTTATATCTTAATGTGCATTCGGGATTTCACTACCGAAATTGCACTTCGGGATTTTAAAATTTTACCTTTTCGTTGTTCAAAGTTATATCCACACGTTCATTCGGGATTTCGTCACCGAAATTGCATTTCATGATTTCAAGATTTCAATTCGCCGTTTTTTGAAGTTATATTTGCATGTCTATTTGGAATTTTGCTACCGAAATTACACTTCAGGATTTCAAGATTTCGCTCTTCGGGATTTTATAATTTTACTTAGTCGGTTCTTAAAGTTATATCCGCATGTGCATTCGAGATTTTGCTCAAAATCACACTTCGAAATTTCACGATTTTACCTTAACCGTTTTTTCGGCTATATTTGCATGTGCGTTCGGAATCTTGCTATCGAAATCGCACTTCACGATTTCGAAATTTCACTTTTCGGGATTTCATAATTTTACTTGGTTATTTTTCAAGTCATATCCGAACGTGCGTTCGAGATTTCACTACTGAAATCGCACTTCGGGATTTCAATATTTTACTTAGCCATTTTTCAAAGTTATATCCGTATGTTAAGAATTTGTCACTGAAATCGCAATTCTAGATTTCACTTAGCCGTTTTTCGAAGTTATATCGGTACGCGAGTTCGGGATTTCACCACCGAAATCACACTTAGGGATTTCAGGATTTTACTTAGCGAGTTTTCGAAGTTATATCCACACGTGCATTCCGAATTTCATGACTGAAATCCTAATTCGGAATTTCATGATTTTACTTAACTGTTTTTCGAAGTTGTATCCGCACGTGCATTTGAAATTTCGTTATAGAAATTGCATTTCATGATTTCGATATTTTACTTCGTCGTTTCTCGAAGTATATTTGCATATCCATTCGGGATCTCGCTACCGAAATTGCACTTCAGGATTCAAGATTTCGCTCTTCGGGCTTTTAAGATTTTACTCAATCGGTTCTCAAAGTTATATCTGCATGTGCATTCGGGAGTTCGCTACCGAAATCGCACTTCAAAATTTCAAGATTTTATCCACACGTGTGTTCGGGATTCTGCTACCGAAATCTAGCTTCGCGACTTCAAAATTTCGCTTTTCAAAATTTCAGGATTTTACTTAGTTATTTTTCGAAGTTATATGTGCACGTGCGTTCCAGATTTCGCTACTAAAATCGCACTTCGGGATTTCAATATTTTACTTAGCCGTTTTTCTAAGTTATATCCGCACTCGTGCTCTGGATTTCGCCATTGAAATTACACTTCGGGATTTTGTTATTTTACTTACCAATTTTTCGAAGTTATACTCATACGTGCATTCAGGATTCCATTACCTGAATCCCGATTCGGGATTTCATAATTTTACTTAGCCGTTTTTCAAAGTTGTATCCGCACGTGCATTCGGTATTTCGTTACCGAAATTAAATTTTATTATTTCGAGATATTACTTTGTCGTTTCTCGAAGTTATACGTGTATGTCAATTTGGGATTTCGCTACCGAAATTGCACTTCAGGATTTAAAGATTTCGCTCTTCGGGATTTTAGGATTTTCCTTAGTAGGTTCCCAAAGTTATATCCGCATGTGCGTTCAGGATTTCGCTACCGAAATCGCACTTCAAGATTTCAAGGTTTACGTTAACCGTTTTTTTAAGTTATATCCGCACGTGTGTTCGGGATTTTGCTACCAAAATCGTATTTCACGATTTCAGGATTTCATTTTTCAAAATTTTAGGATTTTACTTAGCTATTTTTCGAAGTTATATCCGCACATGCATTCGAGATTTCACTATTGAAATCGCATTTCGAGATTTCATGATTTTACTTAGCCATTTTTCAAAGTTATATCCGCATGTTCGTTCAGGATTTTGTCACCGAAATTTTAATTCGAGATTTCATTTAGCCATTTTTCGAAGTTATATCCGCACACGCGTTCAGGATTTCTTCACAAAAATCACACTTCAGGATTTTGGGATTTTACTCAACCATTTTTTAAAATTATATCCAAACGTGCATTTGGGATTTCGTTACCATAATCGGACTTCACGGTTTCATGATCTAAATTCGCTATTTTTTGAAGTTATATCTGCAACTATGTTCAGGATTTCGCTACCGAAATCGCATTTCGGGATTATAGAATTTCGCTCTTCGGGATTTTAAGATTTTACGTAGGTGTTTTTCAAAGTTATATCCGCTCATGCGTTCGAGATTATGCTACCGAAATCGAACTTCGGGATTTCGAGATTTTACTTTGGTGTTTTTCAAAGTTATATCCATACGTATTATCGGGTTTTCGCTACCGAAATCGCACTTTGAGATTTCAAAATTTCACTATTCGGAATTTTTCGGATATTGCTTAGTCGTTTTTCGACGTTATATCCGAACGTGCATTCGGGATTTTGCTACCGAAATCGCACTTCGGGATTTCGGGATTACTTAGCCAGTTTTCAAAGTTATATCCGCACATGCACTCAGGATTTCACTACCGAAATCGCACTTCGGGATTTTAAAATTTTATTAATTTGTTTTTAAAAGTTATATCCGCACGTGTATTCGGGATTTCGATACAAAAATCGCATTTCGAGATTTGAGGATCTTACATAGCCATTTTTTAAAGTCATAGCCACATGTACGCTCGAGATTTCGCTACCGAAATTGCACTTCGGGATTTTGAGATTTTACTTAGGCATTTTTCAAGGTTATATTTGCACGTGCATTCAGGATTTCACTACTGAAACCGCACTTTGGAATTTCAAGATTTTACTTACGTGTTTTCAAAGTCATATTCGCACGTCCGTTCGGAATGCATTTACAGGATATCTATATATTTTTTTCATTATCACAAGAGGAAGTTAGACACCCCAGGGCTTGACCCAACCCATTTATGAGTTGCATTTATAGGCTGTATAGGTACAAGAGTTATTCATTGACTCAACTTTCCCGATTGAGAGTGGTTAGTGAGGCTTCGACCCAACTTCGATCTGCACGGGCTATGTTGGCCTGCGGTAGGAGATCAACCCCTCAGTTAGGTCGCTCAGAGGCTTTTTTCTGGAGTACCACACGCCCAACTGAGAGAGCGTGCCCACTGGTTGGGAAAACTTTCGCCAGAGGCCCAAGCGTGTGGGCAACCACCTAGTCGAATGAAGATTGATGGGTTAGGGTTTATTTTCCAGTCAAGGAGGAATGTTTGTCATCTCTACTAATTGAGGAACCACTTAATAAACATTTTGGTAGGTTTCTTGTCATATAATCTTCTTGATTACCTTCTAGTCTTTCGACACTTGCTTCTAATGACATCTCTCAGTTCCTTCATGCTAGTCTATTTTGAAACCTTTCTCTTAGATAAGAGTCAGAATGGGAAGGTAGAAAATCCTTAGAGCTAGTAGTTAGACTGTATAGGTTGTGCAACTACACGACTCGGGGATAAGGTTGTAATCATTATGATTGTAGTTTGACCCTGCTTTTGACAGTTCTTAGTAGGAGATCGATTTTTTTTAATCTAAAAGGATGAATAGTGTGTCAAGGTCAGCTAAATCATTAGGTCTGGGCTATCTACCATATGATAACTAACGACCTTTTCATCTGATCCAGGTGTAATCAACTAGTTCAAAGGTGAACAACGATTGATAGGTACTGGCTGCAACGATTAATACACATGGAGTGTTTGGTCTTTTATGAGGTATGTAACATTTTTTTTTTCTTTTTTCGAGAGTTATTTTTTCCATCTGTTTAAAGTTTTTTTTTTTTTTTTTTTTTTTTTTTTCCCCGTCGTTTGTAAGGGTGATATAAGATGCTAAAATGTCTAAGTAACTCAGGAAAATCAGGAAGTGTGTTTTGCTAACGAAACATAGAATTTATACAGGATATAAGATGTTAGAAAATCTCTCAAATTCTGAAAACCAAGACCTCGTCTCGGGTATGAAACACCGAAAATCCCGAAGTGTGTTTCGGTAATGAAACACCGAATATGCACTCAGATATTAGCCTAAAACAACTAAGTAATCCCGAAAACCCTGAAGTGTTTTCCGGTAATGAAACCTCGAATGTGCACTCTGATATTAATCTAGGAAAACTAACTAAATCCCGAAAAGCCCGAAGTGCGTTTCGGTAACGAAACACCGAATATGCACTACGATATAACTCCACAAAAGACTAAATAAATCCCGAAAACCCCAAAGTGCGTTTAAGTAATGAAACACATAATGTACGTTTAAATATTAATCCCCAAAAGACTAAGTAAATCTTGAAAACCCCGAAGTGCGTTTCGGTAACGAAACACCGAATGTGCACTTAGATATAGGTCCCCAAAAGACTCAGTAAATCCCGAAAACCCCAAAGTGCGTTTCGATAACGAAACACCGAATGTGCACTCGGATATACCCCCCCCAAAAATACTACGTAAATCTCGAAAACCCCGAAGGGCATTTTGGTAACGAAACACGGAATGTGCACTCAAATATTGGTCCCCGAAATACTTAAGTAAATCCCGAAAACCCTGAAGTGCATTACGGTAACGAAACACTGAATTTGCATTCTGATATTACTGACCAAAAACACGAAGTAAATCCCGAAAACCCCGAAGTGCGTTTCTGTAACGAAACACTGAATGTGCACTCAGATATTAGTCTCTAAAAGGCTAAGGAAATTTTGAAAACCCCAAAGTGCGTTTCAGTAACGAAACACCGAATCTGCACTCATATATTAGTCTTAAGCAACTAAGTAAATCTTGAAAACCCCGAAGTGCGTTTCGGTAACGAAACACCGAATGTGCACTCATATATTAGTTCAAGAAACTAAGTAAATTTCGAAAACCCCGAAGTGTGTTTGGGTAACGAAACACCGAATGTGCACTAATATATTAGTCTAAAAAAACTACGTAAATTTCAAAAACCCCGAAATGCGTTTCGATAACAAAACTCCAAATGTGCACTCAGATATTACTTCGCAATAACACTAAGTTAACCTCGAAAACCCTGAAGTGTGTTTTGGTAACAAAACACCGAATGTGCAGTCGGAACGAAAAACTGAATTTGCATTCGGATATTAATGCGTAAAAACCCGAAGTAAATCCCGAAAACCCCGAAGTGCCTTTCGGTAACGAAACACTAAATGTGCACTCAGATATTAGTCTCCAAAAGATTAAGGATATGCTGAAAACCCCGAAGTGCGTCTCAGTAACAAAACACCGAATCTGCACTTATATATTAGTCTTAAGAAACAAATTAAATCCTGAAAACCCTGAAGTGCGTTTCGGTAACGAAACACCGAATGTGCACTCAGATATTAGTTTTAAGAAACTAAGTAAATTCTGAAAACCCGAAGTGCGTTTGGGTAACGAAACACCGAATGTGCACTCATGTATTAGTGTCAAGAAACTAAGTAAATCCGAAAAACCCCGAAATGCGTTTCGGTAACAAAACACCGAATGTGCACTCAAATATTACTTCGCAATAACACTAAGTAAATCTTGAAAACCCTGAAGTGTGTTTCGGTAACAAAACACCGAATGTGCAGTCAGATACAACTCCCCAAAAATGCTATGTAAATTCTGAAAACCCTGAAGTGCGTTTCGATAACGAAACACTAAATGTGCATTCAAATATTACTCCACAAAAACACTAAGTAAATCTCGAAAACCCGGAAGTGGGTTTTGGTAACGAAACACCGAATGTGCACTCATATATAACTCTCTTAAAAGAGCAAGTAAATCCTGGAAACCCCGAAGTGCGTTTCGGTAACTAAACATTGAATGTGCACTTGGATATTAGTCCCCACAAGCTAAGTGAATCCCGAAAACACCGAAGTGCGTTTCGGTAACGAAACACTGAATGTGCACTCGGATATTAGTCTCCAAAAGACTAAGTAAATACCGAAAATCCCGAAGTGCGTTTCGGTAACGAAACACCGAATGTGCACTCAGATATTAGTCTAAAAAAGACTAAGTAAATCCCGAAAACCCTGAAATGTGTTTCGATAATGAAACACCAAATGTGCACTGAGATACTAGTCTTAAGAAACTAAGTAGAAAACCCCGAAGTGCATTTCGGTAACGAAACACCAAATTAGCACTTCGATATTACTCTGCAAAAACACTAAGTAAATCCTGAAATCCACAATGTGCGTTTCAGTAACGAAACACCGAATGTGCACTTGGATATTAGTCGCAAAAAGACTAAGTAAATCACGAAAAGTCCGAAGTGCGTTTCGGTAACGAAACACCGAATATGCACTCGAATATATCTCCCCAAAAAGACTAAGTAAATCCCGAAAACTCTGAAGTGCGTTTAAGTAACGAAACACCGAATGTGCATTTGGATATTAGTCTCCTAAAAAACTAAGTAAATCCGAAAATCTCGAAGTGCGTTTCGGTAACGAAACATCGAATGCGCATTCGGATATTAGTATAAAAAAGACTAAATAAATCTCGAAAACGCCAAAGTGCGTTTCGATAACGAAACACCGAATGTGCACTCAGATATTAGTCGAAAAACGACTAAGTAAATCCTGAAGTGTAGGATCTACAAATGGATGTGTTTACCTTCGTTGTACCATACGTAACACTCTTTTCATTATGGAGTCGGTTAAATATATGCCTTTCATTAACCACTTCTCCACAACAATGACCACAACTCTGATCATGATAGTAATAATAATCCCCAAAATAACAACATAGTAGCTAGAACAATCAAACCAGTGATAGTCGTACACCAACTAGCAGCAGGGGTAGTACCAACAATGACGTGACCCTTGCAGGTTCAGCCCACACCTCAAAGGAAACACGGGTTAAGTTCTTTTCGCAAATGCGCAGCGTTGCATACAACAAAAATGTATGCGCAAAGTATAGGAACAACAATACTGTATCGTAGCTTAACCAACAATTTGTTGCTGCCATTCCAATTGAGAATTGCAGGAGCATTGTCCCCCGCAATTTTTATGAATCCGAGGTAGCAGTAGCACACCGGATTGCAAGTTGGCGTGTACACCGCCCGACCCCGAAGAGTTCAAAACTATGTTTCCTCAATCTGTCCGCAGTTTTAGTATTGGGCTCGGGCCTGTATCTCTACAATCCGCTGGTGTACCAACTGGGCTACGACTGTCCGCACCAAGGTTGGTCCTGGAAAAAGGGACTTAAAGAAATCGTAAATAATAATAATAATACATAAGAGAAAAAAAAAAAAAACTTTGGGGTATTCCGATGGAGAGGAGAACCGCCAATCCTCCTTTTGTCCCACCAGTCGATCCCGAAGTCAGGGCCGATGATAAAACCAAGGGGGATAGTCCCGCCAGACCCTCAACCCCTCAGTTTTCCTTCAAAATGCCCTGATGCTCCTTCCACGTCGGATGCTGGCCTCGATCCCCGAGTCTCCCAAATGAAAGTCCAACAATGTAACCAATAATCTTCGGCCCAAGGCTGAACCTAGTGTTGGCGGCAAACTATATAAGTGGGTACCGTACGACGTGCAGACCGCCCAAACCACACTTCGGTCTATCAATTAAATTTTCCACGACCGTCGAACCCTCGCGTTTTCCTCACGCCTTGTCTCTCACATACTATGATTATTTACTTTGTTATGTGTTATCGCCGATGTTGTACTTCGCACGTACACACAAGTCACAAGCAAGTGCACCCATCAAGAGACAAAATCTTTTTAATCCTAGTTAAATCAGAATATATATATCGTCACAAACAGAACTGCCCGGTAAACCGTAGGCAGAGAGAGAGAAGAGGACAACAAACGAGGGGTTGTGACAAACTGTTTCGTCGGAGTTTCACCGACTCATCAAGAGGCTGAACCCTCAACAGTCTGCAGAATCCCCTCACTGCTTACACTGTAAATGATAATCTACCTTAACCAAAATCAAAGTAGAATATCACTCACCCACACCAGATGGAAAACTCTACAGATTGTTGGTTCACACCCCATCATAAGCCAGCAAAACATCCACGAAACAAAGAAAGGTCTGTCACAACCAAAAAATACACTCCAGACACGCCGCTGGCACTAGAGGCACAACATGGCCGCCTAGTAACGGCCCCGACCACTGCCGCTATATATATATATATATATAGACCGTAGTAAAACGTTCTATTCAGCCGTAACAAGTGCTCTCCGAACCGTGCGAGATGGTCGCCCATCACACGGCTCTCCAACCTGAGTAACCTTTGTGGCGTGCTGGGATGGTTGGATTTGGCCGGCGGCGTATTATCTTGTTTACTTACCCACTCTCTAGACTCAATTATATCTGGAGAGAGAAAGAAGAAAGTCCATCTCTCATTTCTCAATCACAAGAGATGAAGATAAAGTATATATATATATTTTGGTCGGCAACAGCGCCGACTCTACAATCATTAACAATGAAGAAAAGATCACTCGTGCCTTAAGTCTGCGCACCCACACACACTCTACTTTAGTCAACCACTCAGTCAACCCAAACAACAAACATAGCCGCACCTCGTGCGGTATACTTAAAAATTTTAAACCAAACTTATTTTTTCCATCGTTTGCAAAAACCAGGGTGGATACCCTTGTAAGGGTATTCGCGCCGACATCGACTCACTGACCGGTTCCCCACGACTTCTAACTCGGAGACGTTGTCGGGTGGCCAAATCCTGTTGGCCACCCGAAACGAGGGCTTTAGGAGTCTATATCTACCTACTATTTCAATTTTCGACTCTTCTTTTATCTTACAGGTGATGGAAAAACGGGTTGTCTGGGTCGACCCCTGTTTTCCGCTCCTCCACTCACTGACACGACCCTATTAATATATATTTTATTTTGCTATTTTATCATTTTTTAACACCCCTTGTGAGGGTCTATTTTGTCGCTATTTTATCATATTTTTGACACCCCTTGTGAGGGTCTATTTTGCCTTTACTTTTATTCCCTCTGACGCTCGGTCGCGGGTATGCGGGTGTGCTTCCGCGTAACTGGTTTTATCATTTACGTGGCTGAGTCGAAGGCGGGTATCTATTTATTTTTGTTGCTAAATTATATATCTATATCTATATCTATATATATATATATATTCAAGAATGATTAAAATAAATTTGTTTTCCGTTCTTTTTGTTTGTTTTCTGTTTTTGAGACCGGTTATGTTTTGCCCCGGCTCTACCCCGATCTATGTGGTTCGATTTGACCATAAGTGACCCCTTTATTTTTGTGAGTGCATAATTTGGCAAACATTACGATTTTGAGGACGACGACGCGTACGAGCAACTGACCGATTCATACGTGACAACTAATATCTCGTTGTCCGGTATGAGTTTGAACTACGACGTTCTATAGTGATCGTTGTCACAACAACTATTTGGTGGGTTTGCTTGATCTTCAACACTCTGTTTATTCAGCGGTTTCCTCGGTTTAGTTTTTCGATAGTCCGGTTCATTCAGCGACTTCGATGATTCTTCAACAATAGTCTGGGAAGTATTCAAAGCCCGTGATATTTTGACCGTGGTTATGGTTTAGGGTTGGTCCCATCTGACCTAACGATTTGCCTAGGCCTTAGTCTCTTATTTGGGTCAACTTATTTGCTTTTCGACATGAACTTACCATTTCAGTCTATCTTTGGCAAAAAAACATTTACCATTCAGGGCCAATTGGCCGTTGCCGGTCCCGCTGCTGGCCTCATTTACCATTCAGGGCCAATAGGTTGCTGCCGCTGCCGCTACCGCTGCCGTTGTCGGCCTTATTTACCGTTCAGGGCCATGCTGCCACTGTTGGCCTCATTTACCGTTCAGGGCCAACAAGTCGCTGCCGCTGTTGACCTCATTTACCGTTCAGGGTCATTAGGTCATTGTTTGCCTGTTTCTGGAACTGCCACTTTAGCTATGTGATCCCGCTGACCATTATTGGACTGGTGGCGTCGAGCATGTTTAGACTGGACAATAGCTAAGGCCTGCAACAATTATTGGCTAGGCGTTGGACTGCAACATAAAAATTGTCGCTGGATTTCAACAAATTTTCATTTGCATTTCATTCTTTTTCAACCCTCAAGGGTTGTGACCAACGGTTGAAAGTGGGTCTTCGGTTGTGTTCAACTTCTTCTCAACGAGTCCAACATGGATTCATATAGACCTCCAACTTTTTTCCAACACTATTCAACTTTTTCTCAACAAGTCCAACATGGATTCATAGAGACCTCAAACTTTTTTCCAATAAGTTTTCAACATTGTTGTTAACCCGTATTTTGACACATAATTAAGTATCGCACATGTGTGTGTGTGTGTGTCGATTCAATATTGTAGGCTGGTCTTGTACAATTGTATGTTTTTGTGGTACTATTTGGCCCCAACTAATTGTTCTCTTAGCCTTTTGCTTGTGTCGGATGAGTTGCATATGTTGTTGTGGCGCATGTCCATAATGTGTGCGCAGTTTCATTGCATGCATGTACGTACGTTGCAAGGAGTAAGTGGTCGTGTGTGCACGTTTATGTTCAATACTGCGAGCGAATCTCGCACACGAGTGTGGTTTTGTGGTGTTATTTCACCCCCACTAACTGTTATGACAACCTTTCACTCGTGTCGCTTAAGTTGCATGATGGGTTGTATAACATATCCACACTATGTCGATTCAATAGTGCAGGCCGTGGGCTAGCGAGCCCGATGATTGAAGGGTTGGATCGAGGGCAGATCCGGCTGATGCGGCAAGTGGCAGCCGGTTCCAAGTGACCCCAGTGAGGCTCACGCCGAGCCTGGTGCATAGGAATATATGCAGCAGAAAGCTTAATTTGAGGGGATTCAGACTGAGGCGACCAAAGGGAACGCAACGTATGGACTGTGACCACAGGGAACACAGCTCACGAGTTTGTTAGACGAGCGGCGCCACAGTTCAGTGGTGGTCAACGTGAACATGGTGGTGTTTTAGGTAGCTAGTGGACGTTCACGAGAGGTGAGAAAGGTTCGAGAGAGGCGGCGAGCGAAAGAAGGAAAATGAAAGAGGTTATACAAGAGGAGTAATAAAAAAGGTAACCCACACGAGCGTCCATTGAGGGACTTCTACACTCACGAGTATCTTTCCATGTCCTAGTTGAAGATTTGTTCTCGCTGTTACACTGATGTTCTAGCTGAAGACACATTCAACTTTCTTATCTGATGAGCCCACGGCGGTACCAGTACAGCACGGGTGACCGAGTGTGAGTATGACTGTGTATTTTCCCATATTCTAACTAAGGATTTGTTTCAGTTTCCGCTTCTGACGACCCTTAAGCGACTCCCATAGTGCAGAGAACAATATATTTTTCCATGTTCTAGCCCGGGAGGGTACATTCATCCTTCCCTCGTTGGTGGGCATCGAGCGCGAACTGTAGCACATGGAAAACAAAAAGTGATGCATCTCCCCCTGTTCTTCCCAATGATTTTGAATCCCTTGATTGGTGAGTTTCCTTATTTGTTGAATAGTTAGCTGGAGCTATGATTGCATAGGAGATAAATTCATTAAATAAATAAATTTTGCAGTGTGTCTTACATGTTTCAACAAAGGATTCCTTCTCATTACACAGAGCAGCGCAAGAGCGCTGAACCATAGAGTCACATTCGCATTCACATTCTGCACACACACACACACACACACACACATACACACACACACACACACACACACACACACACACACACATACACACAAAGAGAGAGAGAGAGAGAGAGAGAGAGAGAGAGAGAGAGAGAGAGAGAAAGATTTGGCTGATGACACGACAACGCCCCAGCCACTGAAGATCGATAAATGACTGTGTACCCATACTACCCATCCATACTCCCCCTGAAGATTCAAAAAAAAACAGTTCGAGAGCTTCTTGGGCCTGACTTTGTAAACGACCAAGTATATTTAAATTTTAACATGAGCGTTCACTAGCGGAGATGAAGTGGTGAAACAGGTGGGAGAGTGATCTCAAGAGTATGAGAGCAGAAGGAAATGACTGTGTAACCGAGAGAGTCAGTTTGGGGAAAGAGAGTGCGGGAACCAGTTGGAGAGTGTGCGACTGTTAAAATTTATATACATATATATATATATATATATATATATATATATATATATATATATATATATATATATATATATATATATATATATATATATATATATATATATATATAATCACGAGCACTTGGCTCCGGGCGTGTCCAGGTGCACTCATATTTGAGGCAGTAAACTGGTTTGGCTACCGGGAGTGACGAGTCGAGCTTGAGAGAGGAAGATAGAAAGAGGGAGAGAGTGCACAACTAGAGAAAGGAAGAGATTGGGCAGAGTGAGAGAGATACTGCACAAAGAGAGAGAGAGAGAGAGAGAGAGAGAGAGAGAGAGAGAGAGAGAGAGAGAGAGAGAGAGAGAGAGAGAGAGCGAGAGAGAGAGAGAGCATATAAAGAGTGAGGTAAGAGTGTAAGAGAGAGAGGGAGACTGCGCAAGCAAAGAAAGGGAGAGCGCAAGTATTGTTTGTGTGAGAGAGTGAAAGTAGAGAGAGGGAGTAAGGGGGTTGTCTGGTATAGGAGAGTGAACGTACATAATTTCTCACATTTTTTGTAATTAAGCAACAGCAGAAAAAAAGTCAGCAAGATGGGCGGGTTCTTAATTTGTCATAAACGTCGATAAAGAGAGAGCATGATTTCATGTGGTTACAAACAACTTACAATGGACTTAAAATGAAAATTCTGAAATGTTAATCAACATATTCCAACAGGTTTCAACAGGTTTCAACCAATTTCAACACGATTTCAACTAGTCTCACCTTTCATCGTGTTGTATACTTGTGAGTCCAAAAAATAAAATAGAAAAATTGTATATCAAAACCATATTGCTATGTACTAGCCATATCCATATATACATCATTCCCTTCCCCATCTTGCCTACCCTCTCTTTGCCCCTTTTCTCATGTTGAGTCGAGTAATATTAGACTGGTCAGTAGGTGCCTACTCTTTGTGCGTAGACACATTGATTCTGTAAATAAATGTAGGCACCTACCGACCTATGTATCACTTTCCCCTCCTCCACTCTCCTTCCTCACTACCCTTCCTCATGTTGAGAGAGAGTTATATTGGACGGGTCAGTAGGTTTATACACTTTGTGCTAAAACACATTGATTCCAAAAATACATTTAGGCACCTACTTACCTTCTTACTTTTGACCATTTACTGGGTGTAACTCTATATTTATGGTTTTGATTGAGGTGTGTTACTTATAAAGATGAAAAATATACGCGTCTGTAACTTAAAAGGATGTTGAGCAGCATATTGCCTACTACTTGCCATCCACGTTTTGTGAACATTGACCCTTCCAGCCCTTGGTCCCCCCTCCCCCCCTGCCCCCCCCTGCACCCACAACCTCGCTCTCGTGATCACATAAAGTTCAAATACACTGGATTGGTTATTAGTCACTGCTCAATGTGGCTCGGGGGGAGTAACGAGCTATATCTAGGCAGCAGGCGCCAATCTTGCCCAGTAAAGTACACGAGGTCAATGGGGATTGAACCGAAGGTCTCCTGGGCATTCCTTACGATCTGGATTGATTGCAGTTGAATCCGACACGAATCTGTGGATGGCGTAATGGTGTTGTTTTTTCTTTTTTTCGTAGGTGGGGGAGGGGGATGTCCTTTAGATATCATTATTGAACTGACCGGTCACATGTATTTAAAAAATGCTTTATGATTGTCTTCTGACTGTATTTTTTTCTTTTTTTGTATCTTTTGTATATTTGTCTGTCAATTTACTTTTATATATATATTTTACTCATTTATCTCATCCTCTCACTAGTCTATGCATAGTAAGGGGGAACACCCATCTATCTATCCTCTCACTAATCTATGTATAGTAAGGGGGAAAACCCATCTATCTCATCCTCTCGCTAGTCTATGTATAGTAAGGGGAAACACCCATCTATCTCATCCTCTTGCTAGTCTATGTGTAGTAAGTGGGGAACACCAACGAGACACAAAACTCTCCTCGCCCCTCGAGATAGGTTTACACCATAGCAACGACGCAAGAGCAAGGCTTGTATTAGCCCCTCATCACGATGATGCGGGGTGACCGAACATTGTTGATGGAGGAAACTGGTGATGCTACAACTCTTGTGGTGGTATCTGGATTCGACCATCGGTCTGTTTCTGGATAACTCTTGGGTGTAACCATTCTCAGACACTTGTTGGTGTGCCTATGGTTTTACAATTCCTGGCGGGAAGGCTAGGTCCCATGTTTGAACGTTTTGTACGCAGCCAGGAGGCTGCACTTTACTCCAGAAAATTTTGTCTTGTAGTCAAACTTTTGTTTTCCTGTGTGTTGTGTAGGTGAATGTGGGGTTAAATTGTGGTTTATCAGGGGACAAGCCCAAAAAAATAGGGTTGAAGGTGTAAGGTCGGTAGTCATGTAAGGTGTTAGGTGGGGGACCGACAACAGTTCGTGCGTTTTAGGTGGCATCCGGGAGCCTCTTAGGATTTTTTTTTTTTTTCCTGTTGCCCCACATGCACAGTTTCGTAATGGAAATAAATGTGTTTTGGGTATACGAAGTGACCAGCCTGAATAACGAAGCACTATTTCACTACGTTTTGAACTGAGGTCTGTATATCCACAGTTCACATGTGCACCAATTGAACCAGGCCCCATTGGTAGCTGCAATATATTGGTGAGTCAGTCCGACTTTTTTTTTTTTTTTTTTTTTTTTAGAAGGCTAATTTTTTAAAACCACCAGTACCTCGCCCATGTATGAAGTTCGAGGCTTGGACTACCAGTAGCCCGATCATTCCCGAGCCTCAGACTTTATTGCCAAGCCTAAGACAACCGATAATACATCACTGAAAAATAAAAAAAAATAAAAAAACAAAAACAAACATACAACATTCTAAAAAAAAAACAAAAAACAAAAAAAAAACAAAGGAAATCAGAAATGCCCAATGAGAATGAATCTTCCTCGATAAAGAGGAAGATTCATTCTCATGAGAGGTTCACACACACAGAGAGTGAACGGGGGGGGG
>BFEA01000013.1:6674740-6688219 GCA_003427395.1 Chara braunii
ACTCGGTGTCAGAAACTGCCTCACGCCCTCTCTCTCTATCTCTCTCACTCTCTCTGTGTGTCATCGTTCAAATGCGAATGAATCTTTCCCGTTATCGAGGAAGATTCATTTGCATTTGAAAGTTGACACACACACACACACAAAGAGAGAGAGAGAGAGAGAGAGAGAGAGAGAGAGAGAGAGAGAGAGAGAGAGAGAGAGAGAGAGAGAGAAACTCAACGTTCAAATGCGGAAGATTCATTCGCATTTGAGAGAGAGAGAGAGAGAGAGAGAGAGAGAGAGAGAGAGAGAGAGAGACTCAATGTTCAAATGTGGAAGATTCATTCGCACTTGAACGTTGAGAGAGAGAGAGAGAGAGAGAGGGCGTTAGGGAGTTTCTGAGGCCGAGTTTGGTGAGCCAAACTCGGCGTCAGAAACTCCCTGACGCCCTCCCTCTCTCTCTTGCTCTCTTTGTGGCATTCTGACACCACACGGGCCCCAGTTAGGGCCCGGTTCCGTAGTTACGCTTAGTTAGGCCTAGGGTCAGGTGTCACGTCGGTTCAGACCCGTAGGTCGGACCAGAGGCCGAGTAGGCCAACGGTCACAAGGGCCAGGACTGTACCGGTCCAACACTAGGACCTACCGACGACGGACTTTTGACGGCAGCCACATTAGGCGCCACTTTTAGATTTCGGTATCGGATATGAACCGTTGGGCTGATCAACGAACCAGACCCGAAGGTACCAGCAGCATTGAGGCCGACCCAACACTATATCAACCGGGTACCAGGCTCTGTAGGTAGGTTCGTCCAGGACAACGTTTCGGCGTTAGAATAGCAGAGCAGCGAGGAGGATTAGCGCCAGCTCTCTGGCTCAGCTTGCAGCCCAGCGCCCAACACTGTAGCGCCATAGCTGCATCGACAGGCTCGGTCTCAACGGACATCGGTAGAGACAGCGCGGTCACTCTGGTATCAGGAAGAAAGGCTTCGCCTTTCTTCCCTCTTCCTTCTCTCCTCCTTCACCCTCTTTCTCCTCCCGCCCTCTAAGTCTGAGTGTACTTCTTGGGTTACTCCTACTGGACCACTACATGTACGAAGGATGGTTACGAGTTCTAATGATATCGGGGATAACAACATTGAGACTTTCAGTTCAGGACTACTTTTGGGATCCGACATTGTCTACCTCTAGAGACGTTTCTTGGCATTGGGAGATCGATATTTGGGACACTGTGAGACTGTGTTCACGACATTTCGGATTTTCGCTACTTATGGCAGTTCGAGATACTATTTTTAGAGACATTGAGTTGAACGTCATCTTTCCTCTCCTCCTTCCTTCGCCTCTCCTCCCCTCCATTCATCTGTGTATGAGATCAAACCCTGACCCTTTTCTTCCATGTCCAAGGGCAGGGCTTTCACACCACCGATGCATGTTGTGCGGGATTCGTTGCAGTCTGAGTCAAGTTTGAGTCAATTCATGTGTATCAAGTCTTCCACTGTCATTGTATTCACTCTTTATTATCTGGTCGGTTCTGGGGATTTGTGCCATACTTATATTTGTGATCTATGCCATACTTATGTCTGTATTCACGAGTAAGCAACACTCTCTCTGTGAGTGAACCATTCACGATAATGAATCTTGATTGATTCTCGTTGGGCATGTTTGATTTTTTATTATTATTTTTTTTGAATGTTATATGTTCTTTTTATTTTTTTAATTTTTTAAATTTTTATGTGAAGTACTACCGGTTGTCCGAGGCTCGGGAATCATCGGGCTACTTGTAGTCTGAAACTCGGACTGGATAGGTGAGCAAGGTACTGGTGGTTTAAGCCCAACCAATTCAATTACCTGTCGAATCTGGACAGGACTGTCTTTCATGCCTTTTTTTATTGTCATTATAATATTACGGGGAACCCCGTAGCAGCCACATCCGTACTCAAGCCTCCAACGAGGGAACATGCGGGAGCTTCACCCACCAGCACGTGTGATACCTGCTACAACAGGTGGGCGATACCTGCCAAGGGTCAGTCGGTAGCATCAGGACCGAGCTTCTTCGATGGGTCAGTCATTGTGCCACCTTTCCGACTCCCGCTACCCTGCCCACTCCCTTTCCCAATCCCGATCCTGTCCCCAATTGTCTTCGGATACCCCCCTCGATCCCATCCCCGTTCCCCACCCGCTGAGCCCCCCCCCGATCCTGACCAATTCCCCATTCCCCCGCCTCTCCTCCGCCGATCCCGATCCCGCCTTTCTCCGCTTTCGATTCCTACCCCCCTGTGCGCTGTCGCGCTCGGCGGTCCCACACCCAGACGTAAAGCAATTCTTGTGTCGGACCTCACGGTCACATCACGCAGGAGTCTTAAGTCACCTTAGCGAAACACCACTCCGATCGTGCGAGCGTGTTATACCTCTCGCGAATCCCTACGACAGGTCAAGGATCCCGCAAGGTACAATTTACCTCCACCTGCAGGAGTTGTCACCATCCCTTAGGTGGGCGTATCCCTGCTGAGCTACTGACCCACGTGCGAAGACTTTTACATGCAATTGCAGACGTAGGCCAACCGATGGCGTTTTCTCGATCGTCGTAGCATAGGCATACGTGTGGTAGAATGCCTTAAGACTAACCCGTATATCGTGTACCTAAGAGCTAACTTCCTCAGACCGACTACCTAATCAGGTCGACCCTTTTTGGACAGTCTTTCACGCTTAGCTACTTATGACAACGAGTCTACGTTCCTTGTTGACTATATAAGCAACGCCAATGTCTAGCCTCTTTTGTAATTTACCACTTTCCCAAGATCTCAACAGAATCCTAGACAATAACCTCCCTAAGCTTGACCTAGAATATAACCTTGTTCATAGATAGACATATAAGTATATATGTATATTAGGGGAACGAATGAGTGGTAGTCCTCGCTTTCACAATTGCGGGTCACACTGTCCAAATATCCCAGATGACTACCCAGGTTCAGAAGACAATTCACGACCCAACACCTGTACCAATGCAAGAAAGTCACATACACGCATACAAATGCAGACACAGAATGCGCTACAAGCGTCAACCTTTATCCCATTCATAGCAAGTCCCTTACTCCCCAGAACCTTGAAAACAACACTTCTTCCTACTCCTGACTCCTTTTGCCCAGCGCCCTCACCTTTTCAAAGACCTTTGAGAGTGACCAATACAATTCAGGCTTAGACTCAGGGGAAGACCCGCCCGTTCCTTTTCCGTTTTTGTCTTAGGTGTGGGTATCATGCCATGTGGAAGTTGAGTCGAAATCCTACCGACCTGTTATCCAATGATAACAGAATTGCAGTTCCTTACGGGTTTTTCTTCCGTAATTTTCTCTAGGAGTGATGAAAACATGTAACACAGTCCGAAAAAAAAATTAACATCCCCTTTTCCCTGTACTGGGATCTAGAAGATTCCTTTTAGATTTGTGACTTAGAGATCGACGTTCATCGGTGACCCACTGTTTAACCTCTATCCTTATCTAAATGTCAGGCTATTGCCTTATGGTTTAGGCAATGAACAATAGTTCTTTGCTCGTTTTATCCAACCCAGTGATCCTATATAACTTTCTTCCGAGGATCGTTTATCAAAGTTTCTTTCTTGGTTCTTTCTTGACAAACACAAACAACATCGTCAATCCATCTTTCAAAGGAGTCATATGATAAAAATCAAATCGGAGATTCCGAGATGAAGGGATGAGTCTCTCAGGCCAAGATCCCACCATCCTTACCTCAAAAGAATCAGAAGTAGTTTGTTAGTAATTGGTTGATCCAGTTTTATTGAGTAGGTTAATAATAATATGGTAGACTGCTCGGGGATCAACCTATCTTTTACTGGGCGTCTGTTTGTGATAGGGAAGACCTTGTAGGGCCTCGCTTCTCCTATCACTATTTGATATCGAAACACAGCTGGCAGGCAATAAGGCAGGCTTCTAGGAACCTCGCTTCTCTTATCACCACCTCCCTTACTCGTGCCATCCAAGCGATAGGGCAGGCCTTAAGAGACCTCGCTCCTCCTATCTCTCGTTAGGATGCATGGCTGGTGGGTGATCAGACAGATTTCTCGGAGCCTCACTTCTCTTATCACCGCCCATTTTATTATTGCGGTAGGGCAGGCTTCTTGGGGCCGCACTCCTCCTATCGCTTACTTGCACTGACACACGACTGGTTTGTGATAAGGCAGGCTTCTCGGAGCCTCGATTCTCTTATCACCGCCCGTGCCATTATTGCAATAGGGCAGGCTTCTCGAAGCCTCGCTCCTCCTTTTGCTCATTTGCAAGTTTCTCTGACGACTTTGGTCGCCTCTTTTGACGCCTCTTGAACCTTGGGTCACTTGAAAAACTTTAAGATAATACACGTAGGCCATACGAGACCTGTGTCCCATGACTTAAAGACCTTTCGCCTAATCCTCAGCCTGTGTTAGCTTTGGATTTTTTAGAGGAGGCAGGGTTAAGTCATTGTGCAGTAAGAATAAGTTGATGCAATCCATCATTACAGTATCCGACCACAACATGCACAAACCTTCAATCAATTGCGAACCCCTTTTATCATTTGTCAAGTGGTCTATTAAGAAAGGGGAGACTGCACGGAATCGATCCCCTTGCGGCCACATCCCAAAAGAAACATTCACATAGTGAGACAGTTACTCGGAGCTTCTCGTTCTCGCTATGTTTTTCAACAACAATTAGTCAAATTCAGTCAAATCTCTTTCACACAATCAATTTCCCTTCATATTCTTCATTTTTTTTATACAGGCATGATTTTTGTTCCTCTAATGGTTTAGTCCTGAAGGAATCCTGACTCAAAGTACGCTCTCTATTATTACAAGCATAGACAATTATCTGAACGTTATAGATTAGAGATTTATAGTTAGGCTGAAGTATGCGTACCTTACTGTTCTCTGCCTCCAGAGTTCCGCCTGAACTCCGACAGAGCTCCCGCAATCGCCCTGTCACTTGGATGCGTCTAAACTGACAAAGTACGAAATTGGGGTCTCTTGTGCTTGAGATTTAATTTTCGCAAGCAATTGAGAACATCATTTTCACATTCGTTGTTAAAAAGATTGGTGTGCGAGGGGATTTAGACATAAGAAAGGCGGAGGAGGGTGAAGGAGGTAGAAGTCGCCACTCTTGACGACGATCCTCCCGTTTCTACTGGCTCGCGCCCTTCTCATCTCTGATCCCATCCTAGTATGTAATGTCAAAATGATAATAATAATAATAATAATCATCATCATCATCATCATCATCATCATCATCATCATAATAGTTAATAAACGAAAATGATATTCAAAGAATAATGATATTTGATTTGGCAAAAAATATCCACATAAATTCAAAGGTATGAACCTGGCCAAAAATACAGTCGGATTCGGCTTCTCTCGAGCATGGCTATGACGTACAACGCTTAACAAGCCTTTCACTCGATCGTTGTACCCCCAACAACTTGCTTGCACACACACACACAGTGCACTCTCATCCAACTAGGACCTACCCTGGATGTCCCTACCCCCCCCCCTATATATATACACCCTTGCTGATGTAGTGGCTATGGCCGCTCCCTCTCTCATATAGCCTACTTCGACTTCTGGCTCCTGCATACCTGCTGCCGCACGGCTCACAGGTAGAATGAATGAATGTTGACGCCTCATCTCTATTTATATCTTTGGGGTGTCGCTGATCTGGTCCTCTCTACCTAGGCCCAGGCGTGCTAAGTCCGACTTGGTACTCGCCGTCTCGAACAAGTCAACACGGAACTGGGGACTGCTGACTGGACACAGGTAGGACTGCCTACTTTAACCATTTGCCTCCAGGCTTCCTCCTAGGACTTGTGAATTGACAATTCAGAACTTCAGACCCCTTTATTCTTACACGCAGATGCCATTCGACACAAACCAACAAATCAAACCAATGCGACCTTTCATATGTATAATGGCCCCAAAACTAACAGCTTGAGGGGCAGGTCGCAGGTTCGAGCTTAGACGAGTCACATTGTTTGGTACATGTGTTATGGACCTCACAGTCCATCGCCAACGAGCACACACATACACATGCATCAAGCACAAGTGAGATGACACGAGCTCCACACTGGTCGCCAGGAAGATTAAAACCAGATAGCGCAACTTATTGATTCCAGCAATTATCACCAGGCAGTTAAACCACCAGTACCTCCGCCAGTGTTGGGAAATTATGTTGTCCTGACCAGTACCCGAAGTTTTCGGGGATCCGACACAGGGTCGACAATGTCCCAAAAATCGTAGTTTTTTTTTGCCCGTGCACGAAAGAAAAAGGGAAAAAAAAAGGCCTTTGTACTGCAATGATGTCGGGCAGGGTAGTCTAGGAGGCCGTGCTCACAGTCTTGAATGCATCTTACAACAAAGACGGTCACATTCTGAAACTTGTTGTTTTCATTTTTTTTATTTCTCTTTTGTTTGTTATGTGTCCCCTGCCAACGAGGCAGGGCGGAATCCGTGATCTGCTCTAGCTGTGTTTCCTCAGATGATTGTAACCCTGATGTATCCAGCCGTTTTCAAGGCCGAATCCGTGTTTCCGTTTTTTTTTTGCTTGTTTTATTTTTCTGGAATCTGACAATATGAGTCCGTGATCTGCTCGAGCTGTGTTCCCTCAGAGCATTGTAACCCTGATCACACTGGCACTTACGGGAATGTWTCTTACCATTTTCACGGCCGAATCCATGTTCCTGTTTTTTTTTTTTTTTTTTAGTTTCTGGAATCTGACAACCGGGCCACGGGGCTGAGATGCCCTCACTGAGGGCACACTCACACTAACACTTACGAGAATGTATATAGCTGCAATCACGCCCAGAGCTTTGTTTCGTTTTCTTGTTTTGTGAGTTTTCACGACCGCAACTTTTTTTTTTTTTTTTTTTTTTTTTTTTTCTTCCCGTGAGAGTACCATAAAGAAATGGAGTGGGACCCAAGCTCGGCAAAACTYGGAGCGCAATGAAAATCAGGGTCGGCAAAAACAGGCTCGGAGGTACTGGTGGTTTAAGATGTCAAGTCACCGGCGTTCAGCAGTGTACATGCAGGTAACCAGTAATCAGCGTCATCACTCGGGTGTGTCCCTCGTCAGCTCTTCTCTCTCCCTCTCTGCGCCTCTCTCTTCGCGTACCTCTGTGTGAATCTGTGTCTTTGTCTGTCTATCTGTCTGTTTGTCCGTTTGTTTGTCCCTGTCTGTCCGTCTGTCTGTCTCCTCTTTTCTCGTTGTCTGTGTATGCCCGTTTGGCTCGCCGTCCCCCTCACATATTCTTTATCTTTATTTATTACTTATTTCTTCTCCTCTCCGAATCTGGCCACGAACGTGGCAGGTTTGTGACTGTGTATGTCACTGTGCCACTTTATGTCTGTTGCATGTGCATTGTTGTGTCTGTGTGTTTTTTCACAGTGTAGGCGTATGTTTTCACTGTGTACGCGTGATTGTCATAGTATCCGTGTGTGTGTGTCAATGTGACTGTGTAACTGTCACAATATATGTGCTTGTTTGTCACCGTGACTGTATGACTGTCTGTCTACTTGTGACAATTCCACAGACAACTGTGGAGGTAAACAGACATTCATATGTCAATGATCCATCCCCAGGTTCACCTACAGAAAACTTGCTACAATGTCTTATTCTTATTAAATGATAATGTTTAATGAATTTCTCACAGCACCCCTCTTCCCCCCAATGGCAACTGCTGAGATTCCCACGGTCAAGACTTCTCACTGGACCATTCAATCGGTAGGAGTGACGGGTGATGTGTACAAGAAGCAGCGACGCAGTCAGTGAGAGCTGATTGCTCACGCTTACTAGTCATCCCTCGTTCAATATCAATACTTATAACAATCTAACAAAATACAATAAAATAAAATAAAATAAAAAATGAAATGACAGATTTCAGATTGCAAAATCACATTGAAAGTCAAGAAGTCTGACGCTGTCCGGAAAGCAAAATTGCACTGATGTAAAGGAGGACCAAAGTACTGAATCCGAATGTCAATGAGCTTACTCCCGTCATCACCAACATAAGTATCCAGAGTCCTTCCCTCTACTTGGCGCTAGGCTCATGCCTACTATCACGTATCTACCACCAGCCTGTGAATTGACAATGAAGTTATTGTTGTCAGCAACAGAACCGAAGTACTTGAAGATGTCGACCCATCCAGACCATTGCCAATATCAGGCATGTACCCTTACCTTATCATCCTCATCTCTCTCTATCTCTCCTTCTTTATATGGATGTGTCTGCTTGTCCGTTCGTTTGCTTGAGTGTCTGGCTGTGCGTCTGACTGTATATATCTCTGTGTGTCACGTCTGTTTGTCCCTGTGCGTGTATCTGTTGTCAGTCTGTCTGCCTGTTCATGTCGTCTGTCTGTTCTTCTGACTGTCTATCTGTCTTGTGTCTTTGCTATTTTGTTTCAGTCTGTTCCTGTCTGGTTTCTGTCTCTTGCTGTTTTTCCTCCTACTTCTTCCCCTTCTTCTCCTCTTCTTCCCTCGTATTTCTTCTCATGGCATCCCCTTTGTCTTCCTTAAACACTTCCTAGGCGAAGAAATGAGCAATAGCGAATTTCAAAAATCCAGACTGCAAATCACGTTAAATGCGAGATATTCGTAAGCTGTCCAAAAGGCACAAATGCCCTGTTGCGTCACCAAAGAGAACCAAAGCACAGAATCCAAATGTGGATGAGCTTACTTCCGTCGCCACTCGACATAAGTATTCAGTGCCCTTCCCTCTATCTGGCGATTAGAGCTCAGCCTACTACCATGCTGCAACCTACGAACCGACTATGCAATTGTTGACACTTAGCACAAGATCCGAAGTACTTGAGGATTTCGACCCTGTAGCGCTACCGCCGATACCAGGTACATGTCTTTCTCCTCTGCCTTTCTATCTCCCCTTCTCAGTGTATACTCCCCTTCTGAGTACGTGCCCCTGTGTATTGGCGTCACTGTGCATTTGTTACTTGTGCGCGTATGTTGCCATGAATATACGTGTTTCACTGTGTCTGCGTGTGTCACCGTGCAATTGTGCACCTATGTGTGTTGCTGTCACTGTGTAACAGTGCGTCTGTCATAGTGTATCTGTGTTGGTGTCACTGTGTGACCGAGTGTCTGCGGTTTTGAATCTGCGTCTTCTCTATGTATTTTACCGTGTTTGTCACAAACTATCTCATTGTGTATGTCACAGTCTATGTCATACTGTGTACGTGCATATTCTCAATATGCATGTGTGACCGTGTATTTGTCCAATACTTATATCTGCGTGCTTCTGTCTGTCTCTCTCTCCCACATCTTCTTTTCATCTTCTTCTACCTTGTCGCCGTTGTCGTCTGTTATCAGAGCCTGTTGCAGGCAAATTCCCTGGGACAGAGGATGATTTGCCTCCACAACCCAAAACTCAGCAGAGCAACAATGTAACACGACCCCCCACTACGTGCAACCATAGCATGGGGACACGATAGGCAATAGTCGGGCAATAACTGGCCCCACCTCAAGATGCCATCGTCGGATGCATCATGCATCCTATATATAGTAAACGGAATAAAAAACGATAGTAGTATAAAATAATAATAATAATAATAATAATAATAATAATAATAATAAAGCCAAAAAAATAAACAAAATAGTAATAATAGAAAAAAATGTACTACTGTGGGTAATATGAGGGTGGACGATATGCAGAAACCCAAGTTGCGAAACCACACAGATATCCAAGTAGTCGTATACATGCGGAGAGCACAATTCAATTGATAATCCACCTAAAACGGGGTAGTAGAACGAAGTAGCGAGCCAATGTCTCAGCCCGCATGCCACACCAACAAAGTAAACCTTGTCTACCCTACTCGACTACCTTACCTACAGGCTACGACTGTGCTTACTTCGACTATTGAAGACCAAATATACAAGATATCAGCACCATAGCCGACCTATCTTCATGCATGAGGTACGTATCTCATCACCCTCATCAGACCTCGACTTCCCTGCCAGACGTAGCCGCAATACGTTTCTGAATGTACCCGGTCGTGGTCCGTGATCGGGTTGCTTTGATCCGACGCATTGAGCCTTTTCCATTTCCCCTTCTTCTGACTCTTCCCCTACTTACATTCCCTCACGCACACACACACACACACACACACTTGCTCATTTCGTGATCCAACATAAGATTCATTAGAGTTGTCAGTGGAAATACCACGACACACTCACACACACATAAACAGATAAGCGTGGCAGCGTATATTTTCATGTACTGGCCATAGATTCACTCGACCTTTTCCCATCCTAACAATGGAAGTGCCATGTGGTCTGCCGCTCGACTAACACACACTCACTCACACCCACTCGTGCAAACGTATGCCTCCACGTTTTAGCGTTAGATTCATTCGAGTTTGTACATCCTCTCGATGAGAGTGGCGGGGAGAGAGCCGCGAGGTCTTGGAGATTCTCCCTTTTCTCCTTCCCTTCGATCTTCCTCCAACGAGTGCTAGTGCCCCCACGTTTCATATTCACCAGCAATTATAATACTATTACGAACGAAATAATAATAATAATAACAATAATAATAATAATAACAACAACAACAACAATAATAATAATAATAATAATAATAACCCTTAAGCAACATTGGCCGAGGGGGGAGGCCGATGTTCCGCTGCGCGCCGGAATCGGGTTGTAGTTTTGATGCGGGCCGACAGATGAAGGGGATCGAGGGTGGGTGGGTGTGCAAAGTGAAGCACGTACCGAATTGTTCATAGCGCGCCACTAAACGAGAGAGCGCGCCCATGGGGTCGAATGCACGGCGGGCGTCGATGCAGATGAATATCTCGACGTGCCCGCCGTCGGATAACATTTCCGTGTCGATTTGTATCCGACCCCCTTTTTGTGTGTTTTGTCGTATTGAAAGAAAAAAAAAAAAGAAAAAAAAAAAGAAAAAGAGAAAGGAGACAAAAGAGAAAAGAGAAAAAAAAGAAAAGAGAAAAAAAATATATATATTATTTTTCGTTTTGGTGTGTCATTTTGTTTGCTTTTTGTGTTTTTTTTTTTTTGCAGTGTCTTTCTTTTTGCATCGGTCCGAGAAAAAACAAACAAAAAAAGACAAAAGAAAAAACGAAAGACTAAAAAGACAATTTTATTTTGCAATCGTTTTGGGTCGGAATGAACTTTCTGCTAGAACACGGTGAGATGCAGGCACAACAGTGTTTGGCGCTCGGCCCGCGGTGCGGGCGGTCCGTGGGCATCGCCACACCACTTTCGAAATGTGAGAAAACGTGGCGGGCGCATCTGGCCATGTTCTAGCTGGAAGTTCATTCTCATTTGGTTGTCTGTCTGTCACTCTCTCTCTCTCTCATTGTCACACCACAGACTCTTGCTCGCTCTGTCTCTCGCTCTCTGTCTCACACACAGACACACATACACATAGACACACATACACACACAGACACAGATGGGACGGAGTTTGCCTGCCTGTCTGTGTGTGCGTTTGTGTCAGAGAGAGAGAGAGCGAGCAAGAGATTGCAAGTGAGAGAGAGTGTGCAGGCAAAAGTCTGTGTGTGTGTGCTCATGGGTGTGTGGAAGAGGGAGAGTGCGGTCAAGATTCTGCCATCGCCAGTGGCACAATCCGAGACAAGGGTGCGCTGTGTAGCTATGGGGCGCATGTTATAAAAAAAAAAAGGAAAAAAAGAAAAAAAAAAGGAAAAAAAAAAGGAAGCTTTGCCAGTGTCTCTCTGTCCCTCGCTTCCTCCTCTTTTTCCGTCTTTTTCCATCTTTCTTTCTCTCTCTCTCTCTCTCTCTCTCTCTCTCTCTCTCACTCTCTCTATGTCTCTCTCTCTGTGCCCGTGTGTGTACCAGATACTGACACTGAAGATACTGAATTCTGATACTGACATGCGCAAAGGTGGCGCCTCGATGTAGGTACGAGAGATGGTCTCTCTCTCTCTCTCTCACTCCCTCTCTCTCTTTCTCTCTCTCTTCATCACTCGCGTGCCTCCTAGGTCCGTTACTCCCTCTCTTCGCCATATATACTGTGCACGAGGGGGGAGGTTTCATGTTGAAGCGCTTGAGCTTGAGCAACCTCAGCGCACAAACGGGAGAGCGAGAGAGAGAGAGAGAGAGAGAGAGAGAGAGAGAGAGAGAGAGAGAGAGAGAGAGAGAGAGAGAGAGAGAGAGAGAGAGAGAGAATATCCGAGAGAGAGAGAGAGAGAGAGAGAGAGAGAGAGAGAGAGAGAAACCACCTCGACGTTGCTTGAGCAACCTCGACGCGCA
Source organism: Chara braunii (assembly GCA_003427395.1). NCBI lineage: Eukaryota > Viridiplantae > Streptophyta > Charophyceae > Charales > Characeae > Chara > Chara braunii. The sequence goes on from BFEA01000013.1 coordinate 6,686,985, forward strand.
TACGAGAGAGAGAGAGAGAGAGAGAGAGAGAGAGAGAGAGAGAGAGAGAGAGAGAGCGAGAGAGAGACCATCTCTGGTACCTGCATCGAGGCGCCACCTCGGCGCGCAGAAGAAGAAGAGGAAGATATGGCTTCTCCTGGTAGGTTCCTCTTCCTCCTTCTCTAACTCCGATCGTCCTTCTTCTTCTTTTTCTTCTTCTTTTTTTTCTTCTTCTTCTTCGTCTTCGTCTTCTTCTTCGTGTACTTCTTCTTCTTCGTTTTGGTGGATTTTTTGTCTTCTTCTTTTTCTTCTTTTTCATCTTTTTTTTCGTCTTCTTTTTCGTCTTTGTCTTCGTCTTCTTCTTCTTGGTCCTCTTCTTCTTCTTCTTCTTCGTCTTCTTCTTCTTCTTCTTCTTCTTCTTCGTCTTCTTCTTCCTTTACTTCTTCTTCGTAATTGAAAATTTTTGCACGACCCTGATCCCCAACCTCCCCGAGCTTGATCCCTTTGTAGGATAGATAGGATCTGACATTTGTAGTCTGGGCGCTGAGCGCCCGGTATGGAAAAACGAATTGGTTGATTGATGATGATGAAGAGACTATTTCGGCGTTGTCATTTGTGAGCTCTGGTGTTACTCTTATTTGGCGTGTATCGGGTTGGAATTCTGCTCTTGGTTCGAGGTCACGACTATCTGTTCTCGTGTGTATGATATGGTTTGGTTTCTTGAATCCGCTATCACTAATTTTCCTTGGGCGCAGACACACACACATCATTGAATTCGATGGGATCTTCGGTCAATTGATTGATTGATTGATTGGTTGATCGATCGATTGATTGATCTTCCCGACCGTGGCCACAAGGATGACTAGACCATGGAAAGATGCACACATACACACACACAAACGGTCGACCCTAACCCCGGTGATAGGTTTATTGATTGATTGATTGGTTGATCGATTGAATGGTTGTCGGGGGGGTCGCCTCCCGTGGGCGTGCACAAAGACACACACACACAAATACACACATACATGCACGTGTGGCGAAAGCAATCGAGTTTGATTGATTGGTTGGTTGATTGATTGATTGATTGATTGATTGATTGATTGATTGATTGATTGATTGATTGACTGATCGATTGATTGATCGATCGATCGATTGATCGATTGATCGATTGATTGATTGATTGATTGACTGAGTCGGGATTAGTCGAGATCGAGTCAGGATCGAGTCGGGATCGCTCTCTCTCTTTCACGATCCCG
>BFEA01000013.1:6700328-6710831 GCA_003427395.1 Chara braunii
TGACGTGCCCATGTACAAATACGTACGTACGTGCCCATTAATATGGCAGAGGACCAAGGTCCACATGACGATTCAACCAAYRGTAATCTATCCACCGTTCCAACCTTCTCTTCACTTGCAGATAGATCCCAGCATGTTTCGTGGAAGCATCGCAAACGCCTTCGCCGTTGTGAAAGGGTTGTTAAGGATCTTTTGGTGTCTTTGCCGATAGTATCAGAGTCTACTCGGTGTCCTTACGTTGTTTCATGTCAAGTCGGTTTGTCTTCGTTAGATTGCCCTTCTTCCTCGTCCAACCATGGATTGGGATTGCGTATAGGTTCGGATTTTACTCTCGGTCGCTTTGCGAGTGAGACAACGATGTCATCGCAACACGAACACCGCAAACGCGGACCACTAGTTTTTCAAAGTCGTCGAACTCGAAGGTCTTTAAAACAGGGAGTAGGTGCTGCATGTGAGGGGATTGCTCCCAGGCGAGATAAACAACCGATGGTAACTCAAGATGATGGTCATGATTGTCCTCTCGAAGAACAATATAGTGATAGGTCTCTATCTTTTCGACAAACGATTCCATCGATGAATGATTTCACAAACCCTGTGTTTTTCGAAAGAACAAGTCAAGGAAATATTAATGTTCATACGGATCGCATTAGTTGTCATGAAAATCTTCCATGAGCTTGCAAAGTGAATGTCCACTTGAAATTCGTACGGATGTTGCAATTAACGCAGATTCCGTTTCGATGGTCGAAAGATCGGTTTTACTCGGTAATTTTCCCGTGCACTTGGCACATGTGCACAATTGTTCATTGTCGCCATTGACTACAGATGTCCGACAAAAACGTGAGGAGAACAACCTTTCTCCCACTTTGACAAATGTTCATGCACATCCATCTTTTGCTGCCACGTCCCAACCAAATTTGCCGAATACATTTATTGAAAAGTTTGTAGGATCTCATAATCCACGAAGAAAATTATTATTATGGAAACCGATTCGTTCAAGGCGCAACAGACGGTACCGTATGTTGTTGACTCAACGACTACGTGCCAATAAAGTCGTGCGTCGTTTGAAACTTGAATCGTTGTCGTCGATGCCTCACCGTGTGTCATCGGGCTATGATAGAAGTGCAATACTTGTTGAAAGTACTGTAGAGGTTGGTGGAGGAACGAAACAAGTCGACAAAATGTATGTGAATGAACCATGTTCTACGTCGCGTAAGATTTCAAAATGAAGGAAAAAACAGAGAAGACGACCAAACTTTCATGTTAAACGCATGCGTGCATTGAGAACTGCAGTTAAGAATCATAGGAGGAAAAAAAATGTGCGTGCTCATAAAGATTTTGTGCGTGGTGTGAGGCGAAGTTTGTTCGCTGTGAATATCCTTCGAGAGATTCAAGCGAGCGCGTCTGCGCAATCGAGGTGTGCATCTTCTCTTGGTAGACAATCGCAAAGTCAATCTTCTCGGGCGAGGCAGTCGCAGAGTCTGTCATCACGAGAGAGACAATCACATAATCTATCCATGAGAAATCGAAATTCAATGAACAATCGTAAAAACGGTGAGGCAAATAGTTGCGAGGAAGAAATGAATGATTCGCATGATGTTCCGAGATGTTGAAATACAGACCGGGGTTTGAACCCAGATGATGGCACTTGGTGACGCAAGATCTAACTAATTTGAAGGGTCTGGGCGCGTATAGATTCCTAGGTGTCGTAGGGCACTATCGCGACCGAACTCCTTCGGGTCATTGGCTCAGCTTGGGATGAAACAAGAGAGCTTAGCGTGCCACTGGAAACTCGGCCGGGTCTGCCCGAGCAGAGCAAGCCGACCGATGGGCTTGGGTATAAAAGCAAGCGACCGAGCGGATTCGATCGATTGACCGATTTTTTTTCTATCGGAGAATCTATCCTCAGTAGGTCGGGCAGTCGGGCGCTCGCAGCTCGAGTGGGACGGTGTGCCGAGCTGATTCCCGCCAACGGCAACGAAGAGGGAGTAGTTGACGATAGCGGGGAGGAAGAAGCCATCTCAGGGTTTTGACCCCGAGCGAGTTGACTAATGGGCCTAGTTCAATAGTAAAGTGAGTAGATTAGGAGGTTGGTGAGAGAAAGAGTGCGCAAAGAGCTATGGAGGGAGGAGGCGAACGGGAATGAGGAATCCATTTACTCAAACGTTCCTCGACCGGTTCGGATGAGTAAGGATCTCATCTCATCGTTTTGAGGTATTGTGAGTCAAGCTGTGGAGTTGGATTTCGCGTGTGAGTGATAGGTTGGTGGGAGTACGATGTGGGGACTGCGCCGGGCATATGGGCAAACGAACATGCTTGAAACATGATGTATGCTTTCGCGAATTAGGAGAAGGTTCATTCATATTCCAACACATCTGGTGAGAAGAGGAATGAATCGGCGTCACTTCTTGTGATCGTTGCCCCTACTCTGGGGCATCTATTCTCACTGTCGCCATGGCGATCTAGGCACTGACAGCCGTGCCGACCTTGGAGGCCTTGGGGCTACTCTGCTCAGTACCAGATCATCACAGCATCTTTATGGGCGTTGTGGCAGTTTCCCCTAGGGAAATACTAGTGTTCGGATAACTGTACACCTTCCCATGTCCTAAGGGAAGAGTCGATCTCATTGCTCGGCTTGACAGAAGCTGATGGGCACGGAGGGGTTCGTCGCCTATCGTCGTGGTACAACCGCTGCATCGAACCGTGTGTTCGAGGGAGAGTACTTGGCGAGCCTGCGTACTCGGCCGCTTTTTAGCGGAGATTCGCTTTGGTTCTGCACATCCTATTGACGAAAGTAGCTTCTCTACCTCTCTACGTGCATGGTTGATTTCTAGCTGGTGGAGTGATCTGTGTGACTGATTTAGTTAACGAAACGAGAATATTCAATCTGGTAAATAACCCCACATCGAAGAGTAAAAGAAATAAGAAATAACCTTGCACATGAGAATGCAGTACGAACAAGAAAGGGAAGGTTAACCGTGTGCCTCCGCGGTCCACGGCGAGTTCATTCCAAGTTATCATATCCTATCGGTGGAGGTAGCATGAGGCTGCAGGAGGGAAGGAGGGATGGTGTGAAGGAGGCAACGATGAGCCTTGGGCTGGGCGTTTGCCTTTAGAAGCTGGCGACTTCAGATACTTCGGTTCAGATACTGTTGCGACAACGACGTTACAGGATTATAGATTAGTGATAGCTGTACTGACCACAGTTTGGGCGCCAAACACAGAACGAGCGGAGGTGCTACCGCTGGAGCTGCATAGGGAAGTCGGAGGCCATCCGCAAGGGGGACTGCGGATTACAAACTGTGAACTGCTGACTGCAGACTGAAGACTTTGGACTATAGACTGAGGGTTGTGCATGGACCGCCGCTGCATACAGTGCTCAGGTTGTTACTGCGGACTGTAGCTGCCGCTAGCTGCTATTGCTACTGTTGGTCGCCGCTGCTGTATGTTGTCGAACTGTTGCCGTACCGGTTGACCACGCTGCGTATTGCTGCTGGCCGCCGCTGGCAGCACGATTTGTTGCTGCATCTATGGACTACAACAACGTACTAGGTGTGGACTGTTGTTGCTGCTGGCAACAACTGCTGTTGCTGTGACCGCTGCTGAGTGTTGCGGCTGCATCTATATGTTGTGCACAAACAGCAGCTGCGCCTGGTAACTGTGCACGCTACTGCCGACTGCCGTATGCCGATTGCACAAGGCTGCTGCGTGTTGTTGTGTGCTCCTGCTGCGGACATGACACGTGCTGCTGTTGTTTCTCTTTGACCCCCACTGAGTACTGCTGCTGTTGTTTTTATTGACCTCCACTAAGTACTGCTGCTGCGTACGGACTGTTGTTGCGAATTGCTGCATATTGCTGCGGGCCATTTAGGGACTGTTACCAGCTACTGTGTGGATACGGTTAGGCTGAGGTAAGGTGTGGAGACTTGGGGAGGTGGCCATGCTGGATAAGTAAGGGGTTAATACTGCGATTTGGGAGGTCGTCAGGGGTTGATTTCGACAGTTTGACTTTAGAAGTAGAAGAAGTTGTTACATTGGCTGCCATTGCGGGATCCTCAGGCGAACGAAGGTATCAAGGCTCTCTCTGAGAGTTGAGTTGTCCCCTTCTTGTATCTCGAGAGTCTGAAACCCCTACATTCTGCCTTTCTTACTCTAAGTCTAGTCTGTTGGTTACGAGAGGAAGGCGGCAGGCGGGATTGCAACCCGTAGGACCGCAACAAGTCTCTGTGAGGAGTCATCCCACCGATTGCGGGAGCTCTGCCGGAACCTAGGCGAGGTTCTGGAGGCAGGGAACCATCGGGTAAACTATCTCTATCTGTATAACCCACTACACCCATGTTTGCATATTCCCCCTGTAGTTTAATTGGTGTATGCATGCCTGTCGTTATGATTTTTGTTTTCTCTTCAAGACCTAACCAGACTAAATAAAGGAACGCACGTATAATGTCAGTTTCAGCTTCTTTGCCTGATTGAAAGCAGATTGCGGGGTTGCATCTGGGGGAAGGGTGGGAGAAAGACTATATTGCATGAGTTTGACTGAGTCAACCAAAGGATGGGTCAGTTTCATAAGTTTTGGGAAGACCCAGTGTTATGTTTTATTTTGAATTGCCTGGAGAACCATACATGTTTCGTAAGTTTGGGTGGTGTGGTTGCTGGGACTTGTGAGGGCTGAATATGATTGTTTTTTCAGGGACCAAGCATATTCCATAAGTTTGGGTGGCTTGGTCGCCTTGTTTACTTTGGATTTTTGCTAGTTTCTTTAGTTCCTGAACAAGAAGATCTAAGCATGTTCCATAAGTTTGGGTGGCTCAGCCTCTTCCTGCTTTGGCTTTTAGGAAAAATGAACCAGACTGAGGACCAAGACATGTTCCATAAAGTTTGGGTGGTCTTGGTCCAACGCCTCGAACATGCTGGAACTAGAAGATTATAACTTATTATACTGTATTATTATATTATCTATGAACAGGCTAGTCTGACAGGGTTCCATAAGTTTGGGTGGTCTGACTATAGTTTATCACCAACTGCAGAGAGTATTAATTAAGAATAAACTTGTGGTACGAAGGGGCAGACTGAGTCTTGAGCTGAAGATGATCGGCTTAGTTATATGTGCCGACAATTATATAAACTTTGGATACTTAAACAATTCAGGGCGACTAGGGTGGCCTAGTCATGTGCCCAAAGAAGAGAAAAGTTGTTGTGCCCTGAAGATGATTGGCTCAGTTATATGCTACCTCAAAAGACTAAGTGCTGACAATTATATAAACTCTGGATACTTAAACAATTGAAGGCGACTAGGGTGACCTAGTCATGTGCCCAAAGAAGAGAAAAATTGTTGTGCCCTATGTTTGTGTATACTTCATGGCTGGGCTAGACATGCTCCATAAGTTTGGGTGGTCTAGCCTTATGCCCTATGTAAGCTGGGTATAAGGGGATAAAATAACTGAAAGACTATGAACTATTGTTTGCCAACTTGACTTGGGAATGGTGAGAGCATTTACCTTTGTGGGTTGGCCTGCATGTCACTGAGTGATGTTACTACTTAGTCTGAGTTTCACTTGATAGGTAGTTGCTTTAGTTGCTCGCCACGTGCTAGAGCCATAGGAGTTAGTTCCTACATTTTCTTGAGCTAAGATTTTTTTTACTTAGATCAATTTCTGCATTTTCTGGGATCTTTTATTCATACGTGGTCTTGTATAAATCTTGGTAAGCCACTTTCTCTACGGGAAGCGCTGCCGAAATTTCTACAAAACCAAGGAGTTAGTAAAAACTTTGTGTTCTTCAGGATTCGGTCTTGTTGGCTTTTTGACTTAGTAAGAATCTGGGAAGCCTCCTTTTCTAAAGAAAGTGCTGCCCAAATTTTTACTAATTCAGGGAGTTAGACAAAATTGGGCCTCGAAGGGTCAAGGTCATTTTAGAGTTTAAACTTAACTTTGTATAAATCTTGGAATAACACTTTCTCTACAGGAAGCGATGCCGATATTTCTACAAATCTAAGGAGTTGGTTAAAATTCTGTCTTAACAGAACTCAGACTTTATGTTTGAGTTCATATCTGAATTTGTTTAAATCTGGGAAGTCTTCTTCTCTAAAAGAAATGCTGCCCAAATTTTCACTAAATTAGGGAGTTGGACAAATTTTGACTTTCTAAAATTCAAAAGTTCGATTTTTGGGCCAGTATAAATTCTGCGATGGCACCTTTCCTACGGTTGGACAGGAGGTTGGGGCTTGCATGGCTAAAGTGAGGGGTATGAGTACAAAAGTGGTTGGGGTCGACTTCGTGTAATGCGTTGACTTTGTTGGACTTTGATGTGATTGCAGGTATGTTCTGTGGCTCGGATTTTGGATTTGACTGTTTGCGATCACACATATACATATGGTTGTGAGGAACCCTACTTTGATTGTGAGAAGTGATCGTCACATACTTATCCCCCCTTGTATATATATATATATATATGTGTGTGTGTACCTATGTTGGAAGTTCGCATGGCCCAAGAGACCAGCGTATTAAGGGTTAAATAGAGGTTGAGGTAGGCAAACCCCCCCCGCCTCTTGATTGTATACTTTTTCTGAGTTCTTAGTCGGACGTTGGTCCTGGGCCGGGATTCCAGGTCCTTATCCAGGACATCCCTAGCCCTAGGCTCTGCGGGGAAGGAATTGTCCCCCGCGCAGAGCCTATTCGCCCCACCTGCCAAGACACTCAAGCCAAAGGCCTAAGGTCTCGCGGCGACCGCACGACTATTCCTTCAGCCGTGCAATATCATGAGGGAGTAGACCCTCACGATACTTCGAGTCTGACACTTGAGTGTCATAAGCGGTACTCGGATCCACGAGGGACCGCTTGTCTGTTGGCACTACATAGTACGCCATCACTGCGACTGCTTGCGTATGCTTGCATTGTGAGTCGATATGAGAAAGTCCGGCGTCCGCGCGGTTTTATACTAAGTCGCGCACGCGACGCCTATCCGAGTCCGCATCGGAAAAGTTAAGGGATGGCTACCGAGGGGCTAGGAGCGTTGTCGCGTTGGTTATGTTGTATCGTTTCGTGCGTATGTTGTGTGTGTGTTTTATTTTTATATTCCTTATAGTGGTGTGCGCGTGGCGTGTCGGATACGTCCTAGTCGACCGGCGACGAGTCGCACTTGGGACCTCAGCCCCCCAAAATGTCGGTTCTCGTGCGGGTCCGATAGAGGTGTAGTACCGCGCGTACCCCCTATGCTACAGCGAACAAGAAACGCCCTCGGTTGGTCCACCTCTGCGATGACAACTGATTAACTTTCGTACTGTGGACTGGTAGTTCGGCGGGGATACGCCCACTGAAGGGAGGTGACAGCTCCCGTAAGGTGGAGGTAAGTCGTGCCTCGCGTAGGCCCTATTCTGTCGTAGGGGCTCGCGAGAGGTATGGCTGGTGCACTCGGCCGGAGCGACTTTGCGGAAGCTCCATGTATATTTGCAACGAGGGATTGAAACCCAACTCCTGCGTGACGCGGCTGGGAGGGTCTCGCACTGCCCTTGAGTGGTGCCGGACCGATGCGCGCGACATCGTTACTTAGTCGGATGAATTTGTCTGAAAGTATCCCACCATTCACCTTAGTTAGTTCATGCAAGCAGTGTGACGACTCCACGGGAGTCTCCATCACACGGCTTTGTCTCCCAAGCCCAAGCAGACTAGGTTCTTTATCGGTTCTCATAAGTTACTTCCTTACTTCAGACAATGTTCTTACTTCATGCATACGTTCATTCACTTTTTCTGAAAGTTTTACTCCTGAAGGAAACAAGAAGATATATAACATACATCAACTCATACAGTTTAATAGAGAGTTGTACCTAGTAAGGGATACGGGAAAAAGGAGCGAGTCATGCGTACCTTATGGTTCTCTGCGTCCAAAGTTCCTCCTGAACTCCGGCGGAGCTCCCGCAATCGCCCTGTTGTGTCTGTCTCTTTGGTCATCCTTTTCATTCTGGAATATGGCGGTTGCAAAGGATCTTGATTTTCTCTTGATTTTGCAGAGAAAATCAAGAAACTTCAAGGCTCCATGCAACCGAAATACAACGGATTACACGGGGGAGGAGAAACACATGTTTTAAGTGCATCATGAACCAAAATTGAGCTCGGATGCACTTGGAAGTTGGTCGTTTCTTTTTCTTTCAGTTGAGGGCTAGTTGGGGGGGATTTGGGCTAGGGAATTGACCCCCATTGCAGTCCGAGTTGCAACGGACTGCATGGGGAAGGAAAAACACATGTTTTAGGTGCATCCGGAGTCAATATTGAACCCGGATGCACTTGGGAATTAAGCACTTCATTTTCTTTTAGTATGGGGCACGTTGTGGGCCTGTGGGCTATAAAAATTGCCATAATTGCAGTCCGAGAAATAGCGGACTGCATAAGGATGCCTAGGCTAAGGAAAAATGGGCCATGGCAAACCCAAAGGGCTAGAAAAAAGTGTTTTCGGCATGAGGCAAATAAAGACGGTAAACGGCAACAGTGAGATAAGATCTCACGGCCAAGAGTAATCGGCACACATGAGGCACTTGAGGAAGGAATATTGGAACAAAAAAGGACAAGGAAGTCCAAAAATAAAATAGGACATTATCCAGGACGTTGCGGGGGACTAAATGAGCCCAAATAAAAATAGCCGAAAAATGGGACACACGCCGGCGGGACTACATGCGGGACAAAAAAAATGAAACTAGTACGGGGAGAGTGGCGGGGACTTGAGTTGTCCCAAGGTAACATTGAGTCAACATGAGGAATGAACACGCAAAGCAAGCGGCACCGTCAAGATCAAAATCTAGACGGTGAAAAAATTTAGCACCACTAGTGGGAGCAAGAGGGAGGACCGTGAGAGAAAAAAAAACGAAAAAATGGTGTTGGGAGGACTGTCCAGCAGTCCGAGATATCTCGGACTAGCTAGGTATAAGAAAATAGAGCCTCAAGCGGCTCAACATGAGAAAAAGACTGTCCAAGGAAAATCGGAGTAAAGGGGGCTCAAAATTGGGATTAACGGAGGCAAAATGGAGCCCCTTAGAAGCATGGGGGTGCCATTATTGTGATCCGAGATATGACGGCCAACTGCTGGGTCTGAATCTGGCCATGGATGAGGATCCATGGCCTAGAAAAAGACTCAACAACTATTTGACACTTGTCACATAAAAAATAAAAGCGAAAAAAAAAAAAAAAAAAAAAAAAAGTTGAGGGGGAATGAGACAAAAAGGGAGAAAAGGGTGGAGGAGAATGCGCCGGCTTATTGGGATCTGCACAGTAGGAACTGGCAGGTCCTTACTGTGACCTCATCCCTCCTAGAATTGAGGAGGGAAGTCCGATTGCAAAGATATGACCCTTGGGGCAATATCTCCACAAAATATGAATTAAAAAGAGAAAAATAAGAAAGAATACAAAAAGGGGGTGACTGTTTTTTTTGTGGAGCATAGATATCTGAGATCAGATCTCATGGTGGAGAGGAACTAGCCGTTTTTTGTGGGCCATCTCAAAACGGCTAGCTCCGGAATGAGTTGGCAGCCCAAAATGGAAAGAAACAAAAGAGGAAAAAAAACGAAAACGTGCATTTGGCCCAAAAAGAGAGCCAGATGCAAAAAAAATTGAAAAAGTGAGCTTAGAGGCTCAAATCTGAAGCAAGGGCTACTTGGGGGTGACACAAAATATTTTTGGCCTTGGATCTCAACCAGATCTAAGGCTGAAAAGGCACCGAGGCATGGAGAACGACCTCGGCGTACCAAAAATGGGGTAGAAACTGAAAAAATCGAGAAAAAGGTCCTCAAGGCCTTTTTCTCTTAAGTAAGGCTTCCCCTTGGGCATTGGGACCTAAGGGGGCAGCATTTTGAAGATGAAAAGGAGGCTAAAGGAGGCCAAGGGGCAATCTGAGTTTGTACCAACCACTCGGATTGCATGTACTTGGCCAAAATAAGGTCCGGGTACCTCCGGAAGGGCCTAGTGGTGAAACTTTGCTTTGGGGGTACCTCGGTTCACCTCAAGGCACATGGGGAGGCCCATGGGCTGGCCGGAGTGCTGGTTTCAGCCTACATAAGCTGAGGATTCAGTCCTCCACACTCACATTTGCATGAGGAGTGCCCATGCTGCCCAAGTGAACTCATAGGAACACTTTCTCACTTGGAGAGAGGAGAGGGGAACCCCTGCCAGTTGAAGAGCTTAGAGGAGACTGTGAGCTAGGAGAATGAGCTCTACAGGTTAGTGGTAGTGAGGCTGGCCTAGGAAGGTAATCCGCCATAGCCCTCAAGCTGTGAGAAAGAGAGAAAGGCTAGAGAGTGTCTCATTACCCCTCCTAGAGAGCCTTCGTAGAGGGGAGGATTCCATAGCCATAATGGAAGAAGTTTGTCATAGTTTGGGTAAGGTTGAGAGAAGAAAAAAAAAATGGCTTGGGGAAGAAGAGAATCATAGCCAAGGAGATTCTTGTGGAAGGAAGGGAGAGACTTCATCAAGGTTGATGCTCCATCTCCAAGACATCAAAGAGGTGAATGGAAAGAAATAAATT
>BFEA01000013.1:6733283-6744033 GCA_003427395.1 Chara braunii
CGCTGTGTATGTCAAGGTCTGGATCCTGCTGTGTATGCCACAGTCAGGGCCACGCTGTGTATGTCAAGGTCTGGATCCTGCTGTGTACGAACTGAGTATCGTTGGGTGCTATTGTGCCATAGTTATCTGAAGCGAACACGTTTCTGGCTACCATATCTCTGAATTTGAGCGGGGGATTGTTGCCAGTCTGCTGCGCTACTGTTTACATGCATAAAAAACGTGAATGAAAGTGAGTCTGATTGCTCAAATAATAACAATCGTAATAATAATAATAATGATAATAATAATAGTAACAATAATCAATAGCGAATTTCAGCAACCAAACAGCATCATATACACAAGACCAGATAGTCGTGACCTCGATCCAATAGCAGAATCGCATCACGAGTTTTACCTCATAGGAAGACACCAAGAGCTCATAATTGACAATGCTGAAATAGTCCCATCATCATTAACGAAAAACCAGTGTAGATATCCTATCGGGCGCTCAGCGCCCAACCTACCAGTGGCAGATCCTATCTAGCCTATACTACAATGCCGAAGTTGATGACAATCAGCTTTCCGGAGTACGAGCATACATCGACCAATGTTGCATACTTCCAGCACCAGGTATGTCTCTCTCCTTACTCACAACCTCGTTCCTCACACAGGTGCCATATGTCCTCATGAACTGTGCACTCGCCTCCTCTCTTTCCCCTTCTCTCTATGTGCAGGCATCTCCGCGTTTCACTGTATGCGTCAATGTGCACCGTATGTCTATGCGATCTGGTATCTCCGTGCAACACAGCGTGTATGTGCGCCACAGACTGTTTTACCGTGTAGGTCACAGTCTGTGTTCCACAATATATGTCCCAGTCTGCACCATTGCTCTTGAATGTCCCAGTATATGTATGACTGCGGGTCACTGTGTCGTTTCGTGACTGTCACAAGGTCATTGCGTGTCTGCACGTTGCCGCGTGATTGTGCAGGTGTCTGTGCATCTGAGCGTCAACGCATGTCCGGATCACAATGGTTCGTCTGTCTGTTTGTATTTCGCTTCTTTCTGTCTGTCTGTCTTTGTCCGTGTCCCTGTATGTATCTCCGTCTTTGTCCCCATATCACTGTGCCTCTGTCAGTTTCTCACTGTGTCATAGTATCCGGACGACTGCAAATCCATGTGTGTGTCACAAGCGTGTGCGTGGGGTATCCAGGGTGATTCGGAGTTGGAGTGCGAGCGAACGGCGGTGCTGGGCACATAGATGGGAGTTCCGATGCATGGGTGATGATGCATCATAGTCATTTGAGGCGAGTTTGTATCTGAACTGTGTTCTTGGTTTCCATATTCCCGGAGCTTTAAGTTGGGCGTTATGTGCCAGCGCGAATCACCATCTGTCAGTATGCTTGCGAATCCGGTATAGTAATAAACAATGATAATTGCTAGGGATATGAGTATTTGCGAAATCTCACAGATGTCTTAGTAATCGTATCCAAACAGAGTGTACAAATGAACAGAGAAGCCATCCATATAGGGCAATACAAGGGAGTAGTGAGCTAACGTTCAAGCCCCATAGACTACACCAACACAATACCCAAAGTTGCCCCTCTCTGTCTGGCGCTCAGCGCTTCAGCCTACTTTGCTCTACTATCCTACCTACGACCGCGTTCATGCAGGAGGCTCGCTTCGACTCTCGTAGGCCAATGTACGTGGCGTCATCTTCACAGCCGACTTCTCCTTCATGTACTCGGTACGTATTTCGTCATTCTCAATCTGACCTTGATAGCCCAGGCTCGCCCTCTTTGTCTACTACATATTACAACCAGGATCAGAACATCGTAATAATGATAGGAATAAGAACAAATAATAATAATAACAATAATAATAATAATAATAGTAGTAGTAAAATATAATAGTAGTAATAATAACAATAATAGTAAAGTTGACGCAAGGAAAAAAAACGAATGATAGCAAGCTTCAGAAACCAAGCAGCATTATACACATGAGACACATAGTCGTGACCTCGAACCAAGCCAAATCGCATCACGAGCCCTACCAAATAAGAGCATAGTGAAAGCTCATAATCGGCAAAGCTGGTAAAGTCTCACATCATCATCAACGAAGAACCCATGTTGATATCCTACCTGGCGCTCTGCGCCTAGACTACGAATGACAGATCCTATCTAGCCTAGACTACCACACAGAATGTTGAAGACGATTACTTTCTGAAGTACTAGCATACAACGACCAATGTCGCACGCTTCCACCACCAGGTATGTCTTTCACCTCACTCACAACCTCGATCCCGCACATACAGATGCCACGTGTACCTAAGACAACTACGCACCCGCCTTTCTCTCCTTCTCTCCCTCTCTCTCCCTCTCTCTCTCTCTCTCTCTCTCACACACACACACACACACACACACACACACACACACACACATATGTAGGAGCGTATATCTCCATGTTCTAGAGCTAGATTCATCCGATTTTGCGTATCCTGCTGAGGGAAGTACCGGGATCAGTCGTGAGAAGGAGACACCCGTCGACCAGTGTGTTGCTCATCCTATCTACGGAAGTAACGTGAAGCGAGCTGCGGGATCAAAGGCTTACCTGTCCTCTCTTCGACGTCATCGTCGCTAGTCACCAGGGCTCGTTGCCGATGACATCCCCTACGGCGTAGTACGATCCATTGCGATGAGTAGCCTAACATAGAGAACATGGTTTGGCATAAGCAAGCTTTTCAACGATCCGGGCGGACGACAGGTAAGTCGTCGTTTTCTCGTCTCTCTCTCTCCCTTCCTCTTCTTCTTCTCCTTCTTCTTCTTCTTCTCCTTCTTCTTCTTCTTCTTCTTCTTGTTCGTGCACCTTGATTCCACGCGCTCCCTCTTTCCTTGTTACGCCGCTCTGTGTCGCTCTTCTTCTTCTCGTGCGGTATCCTTTCTCCTCCTTCATTCCCCCCCCGTGCGCCTCATTTTACCGCCTTTATTCCTCCCTAGCCCCCGTCTCTCTCTCTCACACTCTCCCCGTGTATGCGACCGCCTGCTTCCTCTCTCTCTCACGCGCACACACACACACACCTACATACACGTATACACACGCGCACATACACACTCATAGAAGTAGTAATGTACTTTCCCCTATTTTAACGTTAGATTCTCGGCTCATCCTATCGAGGGGAATCCCTCTACATCATTCGTGACATCTATACACACACACACGCCCTCCCACACACATCCTCACACGCACTCTTGATCATGATCGACTCATCCCCCCCCCGAGATCCCACCTCATGCTCTTCGTCCCCCCCGCTCCCAAGCATACTCAGACGAAGAGGAGGGGAATCAGGAAGGGAAATGTTGTCAACACCAAATCGTCGGTACAGGTTTCAATGACCCCTCGCCCAACGTCTCAATCCCGATGTCGAATCCGAATCCAAATGTCGTTAAGTCCCAAGGCTACAAATCCCTCTCTCTTCTCACCCACGCATACACCTACACAGATGGCAATCCCGCGGGAGCCGGGGCGAGAGCCCGATAGTGGCCGAACGCGAATAGCAAGGTACATTTTCATGTTATAACGGAAGGTTTATTCGATTTGGCTTCCCTTCTCGATGGGGGCATCACGAGGTTAGTTGCGACACTCTCTCACAATCGCACATTCGCACACACACTAATCACACACGTACACACACACACACACACACATTTTCATGCATACCTCGTGGTAACGTATATTTCCACGATGTGGGGTTAGATCCATTAGACTTCACTTTATCCTCCGATGGAGGTAGTACGTAGCGCGCAGTCAGTCACGGTTTGGAGACTTACCCGTTGCTTTTCTCTCGCTCCTTCGTCGTCGTCTCGGTAGCAATCCTCGTTTATGGTCAGATGCTCGGCGCAACGCAGGTAAGTGTTTGCTTTCCTTCAACTCCTTCTTCCTGACCTTTCTTCTCCTCTTCCTCCTTCTCCTTCCTTCTTCCTCCTCCTCCTTCCTTCTTCCTCCTTCTCCCCTTTCTTCTAGACGTCCACCTTTTTCCCAGATTCAGGGAACTTCTCTCCTTGAAACGTGCTGATGTGAGTGGACACGAAAGCAACTTCCTCTTCGACCCGCATTCATCGACCCGCATTCGTTTTTTTTTCCTTTTCTCCGAAGCCCGCGGGATAAGGGTGTCAACTGCCGAGAGACGGCGATGGACACCTTGGCTGTCAACTGGATTGACGCCTTCCTTTTCCCCCTCCGTCGCTGTCTTCTTCTTCTTCTTCCTCTTCTTCTTCTTCTGTATTCCCTTCTTCTCACGCTCCACCACTTTCCGCGCGAGTCTCCCGCTCTCCGGGTTTTCTCGCAATATCTCCTCTCGTCCCGATTGCTTTTCTTTTAAGTCATCTAGTACCTTGATCACGACAGCCTCTAACAACTTGATCCTCCGCAAGGCTCCTGGCCTCGCCCTTCTTTCTTCTTCCCAGCAAAGGGCTAATATCCGATATAACTCTGCCCTAACCCTTTCTTAACCCACTAGTTCACCGATGTCGGGCTCACTCATGCCTCAAATTCCTCCGTCGGCAAGCTATAGCTATCCGTATGAGATCCGACGGGTCTAATCCTTCTAACCCTGCTTCACAGATTTTTCCCAGGTATCTCCAGGTGATGGTCGAGACCCTTACGTGTTGGCCCCAACCCTCAAAGGCRTAGCCCAGACCCTCTAATGATGACCAATTATCCTCGTATGGACTCTGAAGGCACCAGGTTAATAGGGAATGCAGGTCCGTCCTTGTGAACYGAAATTGGCTCAGSATCGCGATCCTAGGTCCTACCACCTTCCGAACTGCTTCCGAGGGATAAATCCGCTCAAGAATAAATYGAGGGACTCCGCCGGGGTCACTGTCGAAAAACCTAGGTATCTCTTCCCAACCTGCGTAGGTCACTCGGCAGACCCTAGGGTATTCTTCTCGAGGACTCCCTTCTTCCATAAGCTTTTCTAAACGCTCTTGGATCGCCGGTGCGTCCACAAGCGGGTCCTCCCTTAATTTTAAATTGMGGACCACCTCCAGAAACCCTCCCTTAGAAAGGAACACTGTGGCCTCTCTGACTGCCAACCCTTCTCCGCTGCTCACCGTCGCCCGAACAAATACTCTCCCTCGGTGTATCTYTGCCACCTCCTTCCGAATGGCCCTTGTCGGGTCCCTCTGACTTTCCTTGGGCAAGGAGACTTGGACAATTTCCCCCTCCTCACTCACAGGCTCTATGGAGGCCCAAAGAGTCTCGGGAACCCCCCTTATCATCGGGCTTCGTACCCCCGCCGGTTAGCCACTTGCTCTTCCCTGAAGAGGCGGGCGTACGGGACGTCCACGACGTGAGCTCAGATCCCCTCAAACTCTCTTAATCTCTCAAGTATAGAGGACAGCTCCCCCCTCGGGGGAAACCCCGCGTCCACACACCGCGTATAGAGCCAGAATAACCCTGTCGTCCATACCCCAGAATCCCATGCGACTTTAAGTACCGCTACCACCCTTTCCCCCGTGCGACTTTAAGTACCGCTACCACCGCGTATAGAGCCAKAATAACCTTGTCGTCCATACCCCAGAATCCCGTCCTCCCCAGGAATGAGCGTACYAGGAATTGGGGCAGCTCCGCGTGGAGGACTCCGGACGCACGAGGGACCTCTCCAGGTTCGGTGAAGGACACCTGTGTCCACGACTCGAAGGTCCCCTCTTCGTAATCACCCAGTACCAGGCTGTTTGCTAACAACCTTGTGGACTCACGATACTCCGTAYGGGCCTCTTGGCCTGTTACTAATCCCCTCCACACTTCAGTCCACCTCGTTGAGGAAGATCGTAGCCCGAATCTCAAGGAAACGACCGAGGTCTGGCGGGCCTCCTCTTTGCACTCCTTCCTTCCAGGTGAGCCTGCGAGTTCGAACCCACACGTAGGCCCCTTCTCGGATGACTCCGCCTTTCTTAACGCTCATTCAATAAGGTGTCACGCGAGGGTCTCCCGGAATCAAGACTTTACCCGCGTCACTAGCCTCTACTGCCTCTACCACCCCGTTTTCACTGAGCACAAATCTCACCATCTACCAACGCCGTTTTGAAAACCCACCGGCGGTATCTTTCCGGCGAGAGAGTAAAGGGTTCCTCTAGGGACCCCAATCTCCTAAAAATACCCCAAAGCTTCCCGCGTGGTGGGATACCCTGATCGATACAATGCGTGTACAGCGTCCACATGGCCCCAAAGGGTAATCCCAAACTCCTCCCTCTTTCCAGGAGTCTCACCACTCTTCCCTCACTCTCTCTTGAGAACACAAAGTTTGGGACCCACACGGTCACAGGGTAACTTGCCCTTGGGAGTTCACCTGCCCTGGCGAACCTCCCGGCTTTCAACGCCTCAAACTCGACCTCCTTTCGGACCCTATCTATCCACCTCCTCCTGACTTCTCGAGCCTCCCTGATTAACAAGTCCAGCCCACCCCCTTGGCCCAAGGCCAGGGTTACGATAATCTTCGACCAAGCCTCCGACTTGACGAAGATYACCGAGGTGACTTTAAGCCGCAYCTCCGCCGTTCTCTCCTCAGCCCCTTCCRATTCTATCCACACGAAATTACCTCCAGCCGTAATCTCCCCTCCTTCCAACCTTCTCCAATCGGGGATTCTCCCGTTGCTCGGAACCAGGCTACACACCCCTCGTTCTTCTAGAGGGGACTCGATGAACCTACCRACGCCCTGGTCAAATAGAATCATTCATTCCACCCTTTGACGCACCCCAAACACCCTTTGGTATCGGTAGTCCCGTCCGCCCTCACGGTCTCTCTCCGACTCAAGAGAGATCCTCTCCCTGATCTGATCTGCCCTAACCCMGTACAGGAYAGGGTTGTCCATGCAATAGGAATAGAACTAGTGGAGCGAGCGAAAGGACAGGCCCCTCCTTCTCTCCCGCCTAGAAGACCTCACTACTTTTTCGTACGCGCCCCCTTCTCCAYACACCCTCCTGAAGACGTAAGAAGGGAAGATAGCCTGGACGCAACCCGCGGCTCGAGGATATTCCTCGTCCCGGGCGGAAGTCACCCGCAAGCAGAACGATAGACTATGCTGAAGGGGCACCTCCTCCAAGATCCGCCTCAGGATAGGTTCCGCGCGTAACTCCCAGTGGTCCKCCCGATACCACCCTAAGGGCCAGTGGGTGACGTACTCGACCCACMCCTCCCGACTTAGATAGACCGTGCCCTCAGCACGAACCGCCGCTCGCCGGGCCTTCCCCCYGTTCCTAGGTCTATTCCTAGTTTACCGATATCCTTCCCAAATGCCTACGGCGAATCGTGCCCAAAGAAAGACTCCCTTCTCAAGTTCCACCCCTCTCTCACGCCCCGCTAGGTATCTCTCCGTCCRATGATCCAAGGGGACACTAAAGCATTCTCGTTCTTTGAGAAGGTCTACCTTCTCGATCTTCACTCTGCCGTCTTCTCCGGCTTCTACAATCCTAACCATGCCCCTTCCGACTTTGCACCACCTTCTTAATGACTCCTATCRATACCTTCCACCCGTCGCACCCGTCGAGATAGGCCTCCGGTATGATCGGGGCGGGCCTCTCACCTCGTCGGAAAGTACGGTAACCTAGAGTATAGAAATACCGGGTCTCGTAGGCCCCCAGAAGTTCCTTTTCTAGCCGCGCGAGGCCAACAACCTCCTCCCAACTACTAAGAAACCCTTCTCCCAACGTCCCCTCTTCAACGTAGAGGGCGATGTCCCAATCTCCGGTCCATAGGAAGAACTTGTAGCACCACACGTCTACTCCCCCACAGTCACCCACGCTGATGCCTCCTGGCTCAAATTCTAAAACCCGTACGCTCATATGTTCTTTACTATCTCCTCTATAATCGATACTAACACTCTCCACCCGTCTGACCCATCCAGATATGCTTCCGGTACAACCGGGGCGGGTTGCTCCCCTCGTCGGAAGACTCGGCACCCCAGCGTATAGAAATATTTGATCCCATACCCTCCAACAAAACCCCCTCTCTAGCTGCGCATGGGCAACCGCTTCCTCCCAACTGTTTAGGAAGGCTTCTCCTTGGTCAGTCCCTTCTTTTACGTAAAGTGCTATATCGAAGTCCCCAGTCCACAGGTAAAAATTGTAGCACCACACATTTACACCCCCACGGCTTCCCCCGCTAATGCCTGCTGGTTCAAACTCCAGAACCTCTAAGCTCATAGGCGCCCCACTATTTCTTCTATAATCTTGACTAATACTCTCCACCCATCGGACCCGTCGAGATAGGTGTCCGGAATCACCGGCGCAGGCCGACCGCCCCTAGGATAAGTTCGGTACCCTAAGGAGTAGAAGTAACTGAATCTGTACCCTCGCAGCTCACCTCTAGCCCCACGGGAGTCGTTGACCGCCGCCCCCCATCCGCGGAGGAAATTCTCTCCCTGGTCTCGCCCCTCTTCTACATAGATAGTCACATCAAAGTCTCCCGTCCACAGGCGGAAGGTATTGGACCACACGTCGACCCACCCATAGCTTCTTACGCTAATCCATTCTGGGACTGCTGCTAGGCTCATTCACCCTAATCAACGAGATATAATTTTAGTCCTCCTTCACTATTTGGCCACTCGAGAGACCACCCCTACCCTGCAAGAAGAAGGTGTCTGTGAGCCCAGCAGGATCAAATGGACCAGAGAAGGAACGCCGTCTCACTCGGCTACCTTCCTGTCCTCTTCCGCTGAGAGGTCCTTCCACTTCCAGGTATAAGGACTAGCTGCGAACACAGGTTATCCCCGAAGAAGGGTGACAACCCCTCCTCCGGAGTCGGACTGAAGTCACACACCCGTGCCCTACGTCCCCCACCAAACCGACCCCTAGTCCTAGTTAGCCTATCCGGTACCACGCCTCTACTCGGCCCACCTCAAGCGTGGAATTATCCGGGTCCCCGGACTCGATCCACCTATCGATCAGATATCACTAGCCTGTTTACTCCCTCCCGTTCTCCTTCTCGCATCGCGAACCCTTCTCACTTCGATCCCTTCCTTCTTTTCGCCACCGGCTGACTCTTTTCTCTCTTAGAATCAAAGAATTAGATCGGGGTATCCGAAAAAAAAAGGGTGGGTAAGCAGAGATTTAGGAAGAGTCTCTCAGGTCAGGCAGATATATATACGCACCTGGTGGTTCTTGAGCCCTTTCAATATTCGTTTTCGTAGTCCCAATAATCCCCTAGGTCCGAGTCCGAGAAATCGGCGAGGCACCGGTCTACCCAAGACCCGTCCTCCGACCCCTCGTCCAAGGTACCCCACGTATCCCTAACCTCTTCTTCCCGAGGTAGTTCCYTATCCCCCTCGTTCASAACGRCACTTGAGGTTTCCTCGCCCYYTAGTCCCGGAGCCCGAAGCACCACTCTCCTTACCCCCAAGTCCCGAACGGTCTCCGCTTGAGAACTCCGCTCCCKAGGGGGARGCATGTCTCTCGCGGGCCCCGCACACAACCCTCGCGGGTCGAGAACCGAGAACCCAAAACCTTCCCGCGGAACCCTTTCCGGTGCGGAAGTTGTRCCTCGTGCGGGTGCCCTCCACAGTCCGTGCGGGTCGAGGATGTTTGGCGACCCCCTTGGATCCCAAATTGATAACGCTCTCAGATCCTCCCGAGTCCCCCTTTCCTCTCTCACCCTTGAGTCCACTCTCTCTCCCCCGTGTGCGGACCCTATCACACTATTTTCCCTCATGGCTCTTCTTACCGCCCTTTGGTTGCTTTTCACCCTCATTCAAACCCCCACAAGCAAACTGTTTAGCCCKCTTAGTCCGTTGATTTTTGGAATAAACACTTRAAAAACATCACATTCCCYAGCAAAGACTGACCTGAATCATCTTGGAGCAGCAGGGCCGAAATCGCAAGCGGGGCCGGAGCGGACCTGCAAAAATCGAGAATTCCCGACACCCACAAGCCCTTTGCACCCAACAAGCCCGACACCCCTATCCCCATACCGAAACAAGGCCCCAATAGAACCCGCACCCCGATATCAATCAGAAACCCGAATGCCGCCAAGGAAAATAAGTCGTTGTGAACTGCTACGTAGGCCCGTGAAAAAAGACCCGAAGAAGTGCCCATACCGAAAAACCCGATGCCGGAAAGCCGAACTCTTGACGCCRAAACTCCGAAGAAAGTCCTGYCACTACCTGTCACGTCGGTTCTCCTTCACCCGTAGTCCTCGAGCTGGTYGAGGCCGTCGGAGAAARCCTCCCACYGSAACGGCGCSACTTTGTCGGCTTGTCCTTCCCCCTGTTCCCCCGGTCTCGGATACCTGGGCCTCCAGGGGTCAGGGGCTTGTCTCTTTTCGACTCACTTTCCCGACCACCGCCTGATCCGCCTAGACTGCTTTTGGCAGCCCCTGAGCTCCCCTTCGTCATGCCCCTTCTATGCACTTGCCCCGTCCCGGAACCGCGGCCCCGGTCGGACGTGAAAACCGCTTTCGAAACTCGAGTGGCTCTATCGGTTTGATCCCAGGCTTCGAGGGGCCGGAGTAACTTTCAGATCACAGGCCCCCCCCTTCGCTAGGCAGGCTAGTTCCTGCCCTGCAAGTCAGGTCACGCACAGACTGTTCYCGGAGTCTTCAGATTGAGATATCCAGACAACGAACAACCTGTTTCCGGGACWTCCGTCCAGGAYTGACTTTCGGATTGCGAGAAGGACGMCCTCCTGGACTTCGGGTTTGGGCTGAAAGATAGATCGCAAACAGGCCAACTCCGGGGCTTTAGATTAGGACTGCCATTCCAGTCTGCGAGCAGATTGATT
>BFEA01000013.1:6744153-6767939 GCA_003427395.1 Chara braunii
CCCTCTCTCTCTCTCTCTCTCTCTCTCTCTCTCTCTCTCTCTCTCTCTCTCTCTCTCTCTCTCTCTCTCTCTCTCTTCCTACGGCTGCGCTCTCTACCTCACGGCCGCTCTCCCTCTTCCTTTTTCGTGTCCAGCCTCCCCGACTTCTCGTGCGCTTCGTCGGAGGCAGGCATCGGGCGCATCTGAACGCGTGCTTTGATTCTCCGCTCCTGAGCGCTACCGTGCTCGTTTCTCCTCGCGTGAAGTGCGCGTTCTCCTCGTGCTCTCCCCCCTTCTTGTTAGCTCCAGTCGTTGTCGTGCTCCTCCATGCGGTCTAACATGACGTGCTCCCCTCCTCGATCACCCGGACTCACGTAGCCCGGTCGAGCTCAAAAATGCGCTCCGTCTAGCCTTCGTACGCTCCGTCCAGCCTTCGTATGCTCCTTCCTCCTCTCCCTCTCCAAGAAAGGGACCCTTCCTCTTTTTTTACTCTCCGTTTTCCTCCCAACCTTCCCTGATCAATCCTCCCTCYCTCCTTCTTCTCCAATCACTTTGCACCCTTCTCGCTCTCAATTCCCTTCCGACGTCCCGYGGCTTGTCTTMACAAWTTTTTCATCTCCCGCTCATTTGCGAATTTGTTCGTGCGTTCCCTCTTTTCGTAGCCACGCCCTCACTCGSRTTCSCGCTCTCTTTCTYGTTTCAGTAGACGAAACCCYCGCCTTTTCTCCCTCTCAGCATCCCTTCTTTCTTTCGTCCGGTTCCCCCACATTTTTGTYGGCCGCGTGGGGGCGCGTACCTGGCAAGGCCCCTTGCCCTGATAGATTCTCGTCGCGGCACGCACTCCAGCCCCTTCGTCCCGAACGATTTGCGATCTTAGCGCACTCCTCCCGTTCGCATCCTCTTTGTTCTTTGAGCAACATTGAATCTTGATCGTATTCGGCAAACACACTCCCTCCCTTCACCTCCATCCAGCTCATATGCAGTTAGCCGGTTCGTCTCCCTCACCCTCGTCAGTACCCATCTGCCCCCSCAGATCTCGAGGTGGCCTGGCCCAACCTTCAAACAGTTATCAAGAAAGATTCTTGGCAGCTATACGTTAACYGCCCCGGTTCTTTCCCGCTTTCCCTTCAGTTCCGTGGGTCAACTCRTTTCCGGCCACCTCGGCCTGATCGTTGRGCGGGGCAGTGCTCTCGTGTCGTGGTTTTCCCGGTATCGCCAGAGGTCCGGTCTTCAAGGCTCTATCCAGGTTCACGTGCATCTCTCTTGGGCGCGAGGACAAGATCTCGCCTTCAACCCCAAAKATCGTGCAGGCCAGTCGAACGATTTTCATCGGCAAYCCATACGAKAGGCTGGTAACCCAGCGTCCTTAAGCCCTCGCATGTTCCACMTCCCCGCATCGTTGATCCATCTCCCGCCCGACATRTGTGCCCCTGACAACCCAACTTCTGCTCGTAGTCACACCCCGTTCGTGGCTCTTGCTACCCCACTGCAGCTCATAGCCAATGTCCGGTGCCTTTCCTCGAACTCTCCATCCTAGGATCTCGATGGCCCCAGTCAAAGACCTGCCGCATCCGCCCTTCCCCTGACTTAAAGCCTTGAGAATGCCAATTTTTGTAGTCCGTGCGACCCCACCTGTGGCCGCTGTCCTTGTCGCCTCCTCCGGTCGTCGGAGGGTTAGTATCAGTCAAACAAACTCAAACCCCCCTTGAAACCCTTCATGCATATGCAACCACATATCGAAACCATGCAAAAAATCAGACAGGGAAGGTAATTTCTCTTTCCTTTTCTTTAACGAAGATCCCCTTGCTGGCAGGCAGCCGCCCAACAACCAGCCCACACCCCAATTCTCGCCGTCCCCGACGAGCCTTTCCCCACAAAACCCCTTTTTCTTTGCCCCATGACCAATGGTCATCCCATGGTTCATATTAACCCTCACCCCTCTTTCGTAAGATTCGGTTCTTCCCTTTGGTCTTCCTTTCTCGTGGACTTAACTTTTTGTTTTCCATACTCTCACTTTTGGAATCACGACATATGTCTTTGCTTAACTATGGTACAACGTTCGCTTCGGGATTACGACACATGGCCTCTCTCGACACATGTTTCTATAACTATGGTACATTTTTTCTAACAACCTCTCCTCACGATACAAGATTCCCTAACTAGGGTACATCACACCCCCTTCTCCACTAGGTGATTCTATATTCGTCTCCGCCTCCTCATCCTTTTCTCTCTCCTCTCTCTTTTTCGTTTTCTTTCTTCCCTCTCGCGTCTGTCTCTCAAGGCTTTTCTCGAAGCGCTCCTTCTTTCTCTCAACCTCCGTTTTCCTAATCGGTCAGTTTCTCCGTCGTCTTCCCTTGGCCGTTTCTTCCTTCTAGGGGTCTTTGGCAAGGGAGGTCTCCGAACCTTATACCCCCTCTTAGGCGGTCGCGAGGAGGCTCCTTGTTTTGAAGTCTCTCCCCTCTCGTGGGTGAGGGTTATTTCCGTGCCGACCACTTCCTTCCGCTTCCTCTTTGGTTCCTCTCTAAAGGTGCCCCGCCATCGGAAGAGTTTGAGGCGAACCCCCACGATAGGGTCCCGTAACTTGGTTCCGTCTAATTCGGCAAGGAGATATACCCCTCCATCCAATCTCTTTAGGACCCGGTACAGACCCATCCATCAGTTGGCTAGCTTCCTGCTCCAAGTCTTTTCCAGTAACGAGTCATACATCAGGACTAGGTCTCTAGACCCTATCGGCTCTTTTCGGACTCTCAAATTCTTGTCCCACCTTTCCTTCCCCTTCGTCCTCTCCTTCTCAATGTTCTTTCCTGCCTCGGCAAGCCCCGCGTCCAGGTTTTCGGTTATTTGTTGTATCCTTGCCTCCAGTAGCTCAGTCTTC
This sequence comes from Chara braunii, assembly GCA_003427395.1. Taxonomy (NCBI): domain Eukaryota; kingdom Viridiplantae; phylum Streptophyta; class Charophyceae; order Charales; family Characeae; genus Chara; species Chara braunii. The sequence goes on from BFEA01000013.1 coordinate 6,747,008, forward strand.
GTCATGTTGGTATTCCATGAGACACTCGTCCAGGTATCGACGTGAAGTTCGATGGGCAAGGGGCAATGTCTTCCGAACCAAAGGGTGTAAGGAGGATAACCAGTACTTGATTTGACCGTGATGTTGTCCGCCCAAACTGCATACCGCAAGTAGTTCGACCATTGTTCCGCGCGCCCCTTGCACCATTTTGCTAAAGCGTCCACGAGCGTTTAGTGCCCTCTCTCGACCGGGGAGTTGCTCTGTGGATGATAGGCGGTCGTGTAGGCCGCTTTTATCCCCGCCCTTTCTAATATCGATTTGACCTTTTGGCTCGAGAACTCGGATCCTCTATCCATGACTATCTTCCCGACACACCAGTACCTGGCGATGTATTCTAAGAGAAAGTCACTCACCTCTTCGGTCGTCTTCTTCTTAATGATTTTTGCTTCCACGAATCCAGTGAGATCGTCACGGATGTTGATTATGTACCGGAGTCCTCCGACCCCTTTTGGCATGGTTACTAGGTCAATGTGAACCTTCTCTCCTGGCACGGTGGGGAGCGATGGAACCAGGGGTTCCTTGTAGCGGACCGTTGCTCTTTTTTGGCAGCCTCACAGGTCGAACAGTACCTTTCGAATCTCCGTACTGCCTGTCCCACCAATAGAGCCTACGGACTTTGTCAAAAGTGCCTTTCACCCCTCTATGTCCTCCGACGACCCTGTCGTGCAGCTCCTCTATGACTGCTTTCCTTTCTTCCGGATCGCAAAGCACCCTCATGGGAATGGCAAACTTGGTAGGCCTCTTAAAGAGGTGTCCCCCTCGTAGGCAGTACCCGAGTGCCTCTCTCCTAATCACCGCGGTGCCTTCCACCCGTCCCGCTAGGTATAATCCCATATCGCGGTACTTCCCATCGTAAAGGTTTGCCAGAAACGTCTCTGGCCCTCTTTCTTCCTCCCGGATGGTCACCCCCACTCGCGCCTTGTTAGAGGCCACTTGGGCCATCTCTCCCTTGGATATTGCTGCCCTGGCTTCCTCCAACTTCGGATAATCCTCCTCTTGGATCGGAAGTCGGGATTGTCCGTTGGCGATCTGATTTTTGGTCCTGGAGATCCTCTCGACCCTATAATCGTAGAGTCTAATATGGATCATCCATCTAGCGATCGTCGGGTCGGTTAGCGAGAAGTTCTTTTGAAGGACAGCCGCTACCGCGGTTGGATCCACTCTCAGGAGGAAACGCCTCCCGTAGATATAGTGGCGGAAGGTCTTTAAGCAATGCAATACCCCCAGAACCTCTTTTTTGAACTGACTATAGTTTCTTTCGACGGGATTCAAGGCCCGACTTTCGAATCGGAGGGGTCTCTCTTTCCCGTTTGGATCCTTTTGCGACAGAAGTCCCCCTACGGAACAAGGAGCAGCGTCCGTAGAAACTATGAAAGGGCGGTTCCCCTCGTCCTCGAAGAACGGAACTCCTAGGACCTGCCCACCTTCGCGGAACTCCTCTTTAAGGACTTCCATTGCCGAGGCTTTCTCATCTCCCCAAATCCATCCCTCCGATTTTCTAAGCAGTCGTCTAAGAGGCTCCGCTTTCTCACTGTAGGCTCTTATAAAGATCCTCCAGTATCCCACCACCCCAAGAAATTGCCTAACCTCCGTTATCGACTTTAGCGGTGACGGTCAGGTCATCAATTTCTTCAATTTCCCGGGATCGGGTCTCCGCCCATCCCTGTCACAAATGAAGCCCGATATCTTGATTGACGACACTCCCCAGCGACTCTTAGTCCCACTCACCATAAGATTGGCGTCGTCTAATTTCACAAGGACGTCCCCGACATCCCTCATGTGGTCCACTACGAACTTTCTCATCCCGGGGAAGACCTCCGTCTCGTCCCGTTCGACTGACCCTTTTATCGGGAAGTCATCAAGGAAGACCTCCACCTTCTCCGGTATGGACTCCATGAGGACCGCAATCATGGCCCTTTGGAACACCGCCACGCCGTTCGTCCACCCCATTGGAACCACCATCATTTGGACCAGCCCTAGAGGCGTAGGCATCGCGGTCATGTGCCTATCTCGATAGTCCAAGGGGATCTCATCATAGCCTGAGAAGAGATCGCAGATTGAGTATATTGAGCGACCTGCCGATCCTTCCGCAAGTAGGTCCGCCTCGGGTATGAACCCTACGTCCCTTATAGTGACCGCGTTGGTCCTTTGGAGGTTTTGAATCCACCTCAGTTTGTTGCTACCCCCTTTCCTCAGAAAGAACCATTTGTTGGAGTAGGCACTCTCGCAAGGCTTCGCGACGAAAGTCCTTATTTTTTCTTTAATAAAGGCCATGATCTTTTCTTTCTCCTTTTGAGCATACTTCCACTGGGGTCTATCTTTCCAAGGTACGTGAGGAATCGTGTGGATCCAGGTGGGCTTAGTGTACCTTGGGTCGATCCTCCCTCTTTCCGAGTCATCGAAGGCTATGGCCTTATCGCAGCCCCTTAGGGTCATTGCTACGAACTCCTCCTCTTTCTCCGTGAGGTTTCCATTCCCTATATCCATCTTGGCCAATCTATCAGCCGTAATTCTTTGTCCCTCGGTCTCCTTCCTTTTTCGGATGATATCGGCGATCTCCTCCTCCGATATCGAAGTTTCCCCCGTTCTATCCCGGTTGACCGTGGCATGTTTTACTTTTTCCGCCACGGTTTTATGCTTCTTGATTCCGCTGGCTAGGGGGATTCCTCCAAAAACGACAGCCTCACGCACCCACCGAACTCCTCCTCCTCGTCCTCCTTCTCATACCCCACCCCGTTGATCACAACCCTGCCTCCGACATCCTCGACCTCTAATCGGTCCCCCGGGGGTTCCTTATCAGTAAAGAGTGTTTCCTCTAGAAGGACTTGGCATACCCTTGACTGGGCCCCCTTCCGTCTAGGAATGTTGGTCTGGTTCCGCTCATCTTGTGCGTCCACGGTCTTTAAGACCACCTGGATTCCATTTGGACTTTGGATTGAGAGGGTCTGACTTCCATCGGGTAGGTCAACCGTGGTAACGTGAACCACGCTCAACCAAGTCCTTCCGAGGATCAACTCGGAGGAACACTTCTTTACCGAAAATATTGGGACCGAGGCCTCGACGCCCGCGACCTCGATCACGGGGTTGTGACACACCCCCTCTACCGGTTGTAGTTTGTTATCCGCTACGACCATTGACATCGACACCCCTCTATCTATTTCCAACCCAACTTCCGGGCAATGGGGTCTCTACATACCGTGGATTCGGACTCATTTTCCACCAGAGCCCTCATCTTCTTCCACTCACCACTGCTTGGAGCTAGCCGCTCCCTAATACATAGAACTTTTTTCCCTCTTCGCTCGAGAAAAAGCTTACTGGCAGCTCCTCCACGGTGATCCGGGAGGACTGCACTTCTTCTTTGGCCGGACCATCCCCCGGAACCGTGGGTCCTCCGGCGAGCGGGACTCTCACTTTCTTCGTGATGCTTATGACTTCTTCCCTAGTGTTCTTGCTGGCCGCCAAGTATTACAGAAGCGTGCACTGCATAGGCTGCATTAGGGTCCTCCGTAGGGGATCTACCGTGTCTATCTCATCCAAGGTGCATTTCATCTCGAACTTTCCCCCCCCCCTCTTCCTAGGTGATTTGGGTGAAGTGGGTTCCTCCTTCCTCTCTTCCGCACCTTTGGCGTCGACCATCGGTTGGTCGTCGTCGCCGCGCCTTCTTCCTCCATCTTCCGCCACGCTCTCCTTGCCCTTAGACGTCTCGGCCCCAACCTGGGTTCTCACCCTTAGGCAAGGCCCTTTCTTTTCAGGCTGGGTCTCAACGAACTTGATGCTCGACACCTGGGGTTCCCTAATGGACACCCCCCCTGCGGATTCTGTCATTTGTATATGGGACGAGTTGGAGGTACCCCCAACCTCGGTCTTCTTCCCCAGCCTTGCCTCCTGGAGGGCTATCCTCTTGTCCACATTCACCTTCATTGAGGGATAGAAGGAGACTGCTTCCCCATCATCTCCCCAAACTACCCACTTATTCTCGTTTAATTTCACTACCCCCAACCTCAAGGCTTCTGTAAGGTAAGGGCACTCTCGTTTGATATGACCTTCCTCATTACAATAGACACACCCGCTTCGAGGCGGTGGGTTGTTCGAGCGGGGCGCGACTTGAGGTGGCGCTCCTGTCGCCGTGGGAGGCCCAGGAGGCGGTGGCGTTCTGGCCTGACTTACCTCCGATCGAGCACCCATGGCCCTAGGTTGGGGAGGGTCTCCCCATCTTCCATCCCTCGCATCCTTCCACCGGGAATTTCCCCACTCCGACGCTCGATTACCTCCGGCCTCTCGATCGGCCCTCCAACTCAGTTGATTGCCGGGTTCGTTCCTCCAACCCGGGGGTCCTCCTCCCCAACGCTGGGCGGGAGGCCCCGGAGGCTGCCTTTCGTTCCCACGAGGACCGTCGCTCTTTTGCGAGCGCATACTCCGGAGTGCCATGTCCAGACTCTCCTTCATATATTCCCGTACGTCTACACCCCCTCCAGTGAAGACTACTTCGGCGACCCTTTCAAAATTAGCGGAGTCCCTAGGGGCCTTCTCGAGGACCTCCGAGTCCCTCCTCTTTTCTTCAGGCAGGTGCAGCATGAACATCACACACCTGTTGACTTCCGAAAGCATTCGTCTATCCACCAAGGCCTGGGACAAGCGTTTGAACCGTCGGGTAAAAGCCACCAGGCTTTCTTGTTCTCCTCTCGTCACCCGACGCAGCCCTTCTATCGTAGGGATCATGTCGTCACACGCAAAGATCCTCAGTAGGCTGCTTTTGAAGGTCTTCCACCTTCCATTAGACGGATATACGGCCCTGATGGCTTGGTCCAACTCGTGGTCAGAATGTTGTATGAAGTGGTCGATCCACTCTTTTTCCGAAATTTTTTTCCGATAGGCGTAACTTTCCCACTTTTCCACGAACCCGGTCACGTCCCTTCCGTTAAAGTAGAGCGACTCTAGTCCCAGGTTTACATCGTAATAAGGGACTCGGCGGTTGTAATATCGACGGAAGTACGGTCCGTCGGCCGGCCCATCTGGCGCTGGATCGTAAGGTTTGTACCAGGAAGGGTCCAGATCTTCCATCCGGGGTCGATGTCTCGGAGGTCCCCATGGTTCCTCCTCCCTGCGACCCCCATAACCCGGGTCCTCGCGTTCCCAGTGCACGGACTCCGGGGCCCTGGCCCCCCTCCAGATATCTCTGGGTCCTCCCATATTCCTGCCCACCGCCTCTTCTCGTACCCAAGCGGGACCGATCTCCCTGCTTGCCCATCTTCGCGGTCCTCCCCCAATCTCAATTGTCCGTCCGTCCCTAAGTTCCCTCCTCCTCGGGCCACCTTCCTCGCTCCTCCTTGGCGCCCAGCATCCAGCCCTGTCATGAGGGCACTCCTGCCCCTCGCTGATTCTCTCTTCCACGTGGTCCGCCCATCGGGTTTTGACGGGGAACCCCCTCGTGGCTTCGGCCACCCTTTCTCTCATAGGGACACGTGGTTCCATTTCTCGGTGCAAACGCTCATCCGAGCTTGTGCGTGGTTCCGTAGCTTTCTCTCCTATGGGTTCTTCCTGGCTTCTTAGGGCCCTGCCCATAGCCTATACCCCTTCGGTCACTCCTTCGGTTGTCTTGCTCAATCTCGCCCCTAACTCGACGTCTTCCTCGGCTCACGCCATAGCGGTGGTCTTGGGAGATTGGGCTACCCCGTGCTCCACCACACTTTTCATGCACCAGTTCTCAGCCGCTCTCCTCACTAGAGTCACTCCCTTGGCTGGTCGTCCCACTACTCTCCTCCGAGCCTCTTCCTTCTTTACTCGATCCTTGTGTCTTACTATCCCCTTCGGACTCCTCGTTAGTCACCGTCCACCAAGAGTCCCGCAGTTTCTTCTCCTCGCTAGCGGCCAGCGCAAGATTGACAATCTCCAGGTCCGAAATGCCCCTAATCCCTTCTTGCGCGCACCGCCTAAGCAGGTCTCTATCCACCTCGCCGGCTTGTCCGGAGAATAGGGGTTTGATGAAATCACCTACCAAAGCCCACCACTCAAAATCCGTGAGCTCTAGGGACTCCCAACACAGGATGAACAACTCGTGCCCCTTTTCTTCCCCCAGGGGGAATTTCTCAATCACCGGTCCTCTAATTTGGACTCTCCTCACCGCTGCATCGTCAGGGTAGAGCAATCGGTAGACCCAAGCAGGGATCTTCCAGGTCCGGCTGTGGGCTGCCCGCGGGATCTCTAACCGTCCTCGGTATTCAATCCTTTCTATCTCTCGCCTTCCGGCCTCTCCTCCTCTCAACCTTCTCAGTCGGTCTCGGGTTCTCTCTGCGATACTCAGAGGGTCCTTTCCTTCTGCCAACTCCGTGGCAAAGAACTGCCTGTCGTCTGGAGACAAAAAGATCTCCGCCCTCCGCGTGTGGGTACCCTATCTCGGAACTCTCGAAAAACGGACTAGTGTTTCCTGGCCGTATATTTTGAAGAATTCCATAGTGACCTCCCCTTCTTCCTCAACCCTAGGGAGGGTCACTCCATACCTAGTTCCCGTCTTCCAGGCCCTTTCCAAGGTTCCGATAGGGTCCCCCTATCGTACCTAATCATTGGCCGGCTCACCCTACTCGAGCCAATCTCTCCGCTGCCTCCACGAGCGAGTCCTCACACCTTCCTCGAGAGCCTTCGCCCTGCCCGAGAATCGTTCGATGCAATGTGTGCTCGGATTCACCCGACCTGTCCCAGAAGCGTGCCTCTACTAGGTGCACTCTGGCCTCGAGTGGGTTTCCAAGCCACTTCCTCAAACCTTCCCTCGACCTCTGACAGGGGTTCTCTCCACGTTCTAGAGAACCGCACTCCTCTTGCCCCCCTAATAGCGATTGAAAACCTCGCTAAGCGGCTAAGGTAGTCCAGAACCTCCTTTTCCACAGGGCCAGTCACCGGACCTCGACGAGGAAGCTCTTCTCGGCCCTAACCTCTTGGTCCTCTCCAAGGCCTAGGCCGAGATTCGCTATTCCTACTACCTCGACTTCCGAGCCGTCGTCCTTTGTCTCCAACTCCCAATCTATCGAGCTCGAGGTATAGGTGGTTCTCATGCGTCTCCTCCCCCGGAGAGTAGCTCCTCTTTTAAGTCATCTAGTACCTTGACCACGACAGCCTCTAACAACTTGATCCTCCGCAAGGCTCTTGGCCTCGCCCTTCTTTCTTCTTCCCAGCAAAGGGCTAATATCCGATATAACTCTGCCCTAACCCTTTATAAACCCACTAGTTCACCGATGTCGGGCTCACTCATGCCTCAAATTCCTCCGTCGGCAAGCTATAGCTATCCGTATGAGATCCGACGGGTCTAATCCTTCTAACCCTGCTTCACAGATTTTTCCCAGGTATCTCCAGGTGATGGTCGAGACCCTTACGTGTTGGCCCCAACCCTCAAAGGCRTAGCCCAGACCCTCTAATGATGACCAATTATCCTCGTATGGACTCTGAAGGCACCAGGTTAATAGGGAATGCAGGTCCGTCCTTGTGAACYGAAATTGGCTCAGSATCGCGATCCTAGGTCCTACCACCTTCCGAACTGCTTCCGAGGGATAAATCCGCTCAAGAATAAATYGAGGGACTCCGCCGGGGTCACTGTCGAAAAACCTAGGTATCTCTTCCCAACCTGCGTAGGTCACTCGGCAGACCCTAGGGTATTCTTCTCGAGGACTCCCTTCTTCCATAAGCTTTTCTAAACGCTCTTGGATCGCCGGTGCGTCCACAAGCGGGTCCTCCCTTAATTTTAAATTGMGGACCACCTCCAGAAACCCTCCCTTAGAAAGGAACACTGTGGCCTCTCTGACTGCCAACCCTTCTCCGCTGCTCACCGTCGCCCGAACAAATACTCTCCCTCGGTGTATCTYTGCCACCTCCTTCCGAATGGCCCTTGTCGGGTCCCTCTGACTTTCCTTGGGCAAGGAGACTTGGACAATTTCCCCCTCCTCACTCACAGGCTCTATGGAGGCCCAAAGAGTCTCGGGAACCCCCCTTATCATCGGGCTTCGTACCCCCGCCGGTTAGCCACTTGCTCTTCCCTGAAGAGGCGGGCGTACGGGACGTCCACGACGTGAGCTCAGATCCCCTCAAACTCTCTTAATCTCTCAAGTATAGAGGACAGCTCCCCCCTCGGGGGAAACCCCGCGTCCACACACCGCGTATAGAGCCAGAATAACCCTGTCGTCCATACCCCAGAATCCCATGCGACTTTAAGTACCGCTACCACCCTTTCCCCCGTGCGACTTTAAGTACCGCTACCACCGCGTATAGAGCCAKAATAACCTTGTCGTCCATACCCCAGAATCCCGTCCTCCCCAGGAATGAGCGTACYAGGAATTGGGGCAGCTCCGCGTGGAGGACTCCGGACGCACGAGGGACCTCTCCAGGTTCGGTGAAGGACACCTGTGTCCACGACTCGAAGGTCCCCTCTTCGTAATCACCCAGTACCAGGCTGTTTGCTAACAACCTTGTGGACTCACGATACTCCGTAYGGGCCTCTTGGCCTGTTACTAATCCCCTCCACACTTCAGTCCACCTCGTTGAGGAAGATCGTAGCCCGAATCTCAAGGAAACGACCGAGGTCTGGCGGGCCTCCTCTTTGCACTCCTTCCTTCCAGGTGAGCCTGCGAGTTCGAACCCACACGTAGGCCCCTTCTCGGATGACTCCGCCTTTCTTAACGCTCATTCAATAAGGTGTCACGCGAGGGTCTCCCGGAATCAAGACTTTACCCGCGTCACTAGCCTCTACTGCCTCTACCACCCCGTTTTCACTGAGCACAAATCTCACCATCTACCAACGCCGTTTTGAAAACCCACCGGCGGTATCTTTCCGGCGAGAGAGTAAAGGGTTCCTCTAGGGACCCCAATCTCCTAAAAATACCCCAAAGCTTCCCGCGTGGTGGGATACCCTGATCGATACAATGCGTGTACAGCGTCCACATGGCCCCAAAGGGTAATCCCAAACTCCTCCCTCTTTCCAGGAGTCTCACCACTCTTCCCTCACTCTCTCTTGAGAACACAAAGTTTGGGACCCACACGGTCACAGGGTAACTTGCCCTTGGGAGTTCACCTGCCCTGGCGAACCTCCCGGCTTTCAACGCCTCAAACTCGACCTCCTTTCGGACCCTATCTATCCACCTCCTCCTGACTTCTCGAGCCTCCCTGATTAACAAGTCCAGCCCACCCCCTTGGCCCAAGGCCAGGGTTACGATAATCTTCGACCAAGCCTCCGACTTGACGAAGATYACCGAGGTGACTTTAAGCCGCAYCTCCGCCGTTCTCTCCTCAGCCCCTTCCRATTCTATCCACACGAAATTACCTCCAGCCGTAATCTCCCCTCCTTCCAACCTTCTCCAATCGGGGATTCTCCCGTTGCTCGGAACCAGGCTACACACCCCTCGTTCTTCTAGAGGGGACTCGATGAACCTACCRACGCCCTGGTCAAATAGAATCATTCATTCCACCCTTTGACGCACCCCAAACACCCTTTGGTATCGGTAGTCCCGTCCGCCCTCACGGTCTCTCTCCGACTCAAGAGAGATCCTCTCCCTGATCTGATCTGCCCTAACCCMGTACAGGAYAGGGTTGTCCATGCAATAGGAATAGAACTAGTGGAGCGAGCGAAAGGACAGGCCCCTCCTTCTCTCCCGCCTAGAAGACCTCACTACTTTTTCGTACGCGCCCCCTTCTCCAYACACCCTCCTGAAGACGTAAGAAGGGAAGATAGCCTGGACGCAACCCGCGGCTCGAGGATATTCCTCGTCCCGGGCGGAAGTCACCCGCAAGCAGAACGATAGACTATGCTGAAGGGGCACCTCCTCCAAGATCCGCCTCAGGATAGGTTCCGCGCGTAACTCCCAGTGGTCCKCCCGATACCACCCTAAGGGCCAGTGGGTGACGTACTCGACCCACMCCTCCCGACTTAGATAGACCGTGCCCTCAGCACGAACCGCCGCTCGCCGGGCCTTCCCCCYGTTCCTAGGTCTATTCCTAGTTTACCGATATCCTTCCCAAATGCCTACGGCGAATCGTGCCCAAAGAAAGACTCCCTTCTCAAGTTCCACCCCTCTCTCACGCCCCGCTAGGTATCTCTCCGTCCRATGATCCAAGGGGACACTAAAGCATTCTCGTTCTTTGAGAAGGTCTACCTTCTCGATCTTCACTCTGCCGTCTTCTCCGGCTTCTACAATCCTAACCATGCCCCTTCCGACTTTGCACCACCTTCTTAATGACTCCTATCRATACCTTCCACCCGTCGCACCCGTCGAGATAGGCCTCCGGTATGATCGGGGCGGGCCTCTCACCTCGTCGGAAAGTACGGTAACCTAGAGTATAGAAATACCGGGTCTCGTAGGCCCCCAGAAGTTCCTTTTCTAGCCGCGCGAGGCCAACAACCTCCTCCCAACTACTAAGAAACCCTTCTCCCAACGTCCCCTCTTCAACGTAGAGGGCGATGTCCCAATCTCCGGTCCATAGGAAGAACTTGTAGCACCACACGTCTACTCCCCCACAGTCACCCACGCTGATGCCTCCTGGCTCAAATTCTAAAACCCGTACGCTCATATGTTCTTTACTATCTCCTCTATAATCGATACTAACACTCTCCACCCGTCTGACCCATCCAGATATGCTTCCGGTACAACCGGGGCGGGTTGCTCCCCTCGTCGGAAGACTCGGCACCCCAGCGTATAGAAATATTTGATCCCATACCCTCCAACAAAACCCCCTCTCTAGCTGCGCATGGGCAACCGCTTCCTCCCAACTGTTTAGGAAGGCTTCTCCTTGGTCAGTCCCTTCTTTTACGTAAAGTGCTATATCGAAGTCCCCAGTCCACAGGTAAAAATTGTAGCACCACACATTTACACCCCCACGGCTTCCCCCGCTAATGCCTGCTGGTTCAAACTCCAGAACCTCTAAGCTCATAGGCGCCCCACTATTTCTTCTATAATCTTGACTAATACTCTCCACCCATCGGACCCGTCGAGATAGGTGTCCGGAATCACCGGCGCAGGCCGACCGCCCCTAGGATAAGTTCGGTACCCTAAGGAGTAGAAGTAACTGAATCTGTACCCTCGCAGCTCACCTCTAGCCCCACGGGAGTCGTTGACCGCCGCCCCCCATCCGCGGAGGAAATTCTCTCCCTGGTCTCGCCCCTCTTCTACATAGATAGTCACATCAAAGTCTCCCGTCCACAGGCGGAAGGTATTGGACCACACGTCGACCCACCCATAGCTTCTTACGCTAATCCATTCTGGGACTGCTGCTAGGCTCATTCACCCTAATCAACGAGATATAATTTTAGTCCTCCTTCACTATTTGGCCACTCGAGAGACCACCCCTACCCTGCAAGAAGAAGGTGTCTGTGAGCCCAGCAGGATCAAATGGACCAGAGAAGGAACGCCGTCTCACTCGGCTACCTTCCTGTCCTCTTCCGCTGAGAGGTCCTTCCACTTCCAGGTATAAGGACTAGCTGCGAACACAGGTTATCCCCGAAGAAGGGTGACAACCCCTCCTCCGGAGTCGGACTGAAGTCACACACCCGTGCCCTACGTCCCCCACCAAACCGACCCCTAGTCCTAGTTAGCCTATCCGGTACCACGCCTCTACTCGGCCCACCTCAAGCGTGGAATTATCCGGGTCCCCGGACTCGATCCACCTATCGATCAGATATCACTAGCCTGTTTACTCCCTCCCGTTCTCCTTCTCGCATCGCGAACCCTTCTCACTTCGATCCCTTCCTTCTTTTCGCCACCGGCTGACTCTTTTCTCTCTTAGAATCAAAGAATTAGATCGGGGTATCCGAAAAAAAAAGGGTGGGTAAGCAGAGATTTAGGAAGAGTCTCTCAGGTCAGGCAGATATATATACGCACCTGGTGGTTCTTGAGCCCTTTCAATATTCGTTTTCGTAGTCCCAATAATCCCCTAGGTCCGAGTCCGAGAAATCGGCGAGGCACCGGTCTACCCAAGACCCGTCCTCCGACCCCTCGTCCAAGGTACCCCACGTATCCCTAACCTCTTCTTCCCGAGGTAGTTCCYTATCCCCCTCGTTCASAACGRCACTTGAGGTTTCCTCGCCCYYTAGTCCCGGAGCCCGAAGCACCACTCTCCTTACCCCCAAGTCCCGAACGGTCTCCGCTTGAGAACTCCGCTCCCKAGGGGGARGCATGTCTCTCGCGGGCCCCGCACACAACCCTCGCGGGTCGAGAACCGAGAACCCAAAACCTTCCCGCGGAACCCTTTCCGGTGCGGAAGTTGTRCCTCGTGCGGGTGCCCTCCACAGTCCGTGCGGGTCGAGGATGTTTGGCGACCCCCTTGGATCCCAAATTGATAACGCTCTCAGATCCTCCCGAGTCCCCCTTTCCTCTCTCACCCTTGAGTCCACTCTCTCTCCCCCGTGTGCGGACCCTATCACACTATTTTCCCTCATGGCTCTTCTTACCGCCCTTTGGTTGCTTTTCACCCTCATTCAAACCCCCACAAGCAAACTGTTTAGCCCKCTTAGTCCGTTGATTTTTGGAATAAACACTTRAAAAACATCACATTCCCYAGCAAAGACTGACCTGAATCATCTTGGAGCAGCAGGGCCGAAATCGCAAGCGGGGCCGGAGCGGACCTGCAAAAATCGAGAATTCCCGACACCCACAAGCCCTTTGCACCCAACAAGCCCGACACCCCTATCCCCATACCGAAACAAGGCCCCAATAGAACCCGCACCCCGATATCAATCAGAAACCCGAATGCCGCCAAGGAAAATAAGTCGTTGTGAACTGCTACGTAGGCCCGTGAAAAAAGACCCGAAGAAGTGCCCATACCGAAAAACCCGATGCCGGAAAGCCGAACTCTTGACGCCRAAACTCCGAAGAAAGTCCTGYCACTACCTGTCACGTCGGTTCTCCTTCACCCGTAGTCCTCGAGCTGGTYGAGGCCGTCGGAGAAARCCTCCCACYGSAACGGCGCSACTTTGTCGGCTTGTCCTTCCCCCTGTTCCCCCGGTCTCGGATACCTGGGCCTCCAGGGGTCAGGGGCTTGTCTCTTTTCGACTCACTTTCCCGACCACCGCCTGATCCGCCTAGACTGCTTTTGGCAGCCCCTGAGCTCCCCTTCGTCATGCCCCTTCTATGCACTTGCCCCGTCCCGGAACCGCGGCCCCGGTCGGACGTGAAAACCGCTTTCGAAACTCGAGTGGCTCTATCGGTTTGATCCCAGGCTTCGAGGGGCCGGAGTAACTTTCAGATCACAGGCCCCCCCCTTCGCTAGGCAGGCTAGTTCCTGCCCTGCAAGTCAGGTCACGCACAGACTGTTCYCGGAGTCTTCAGATTGAGATATCCAGACAACGAACAACCTGTTTCCGGGACWTCCGTCCAGGAYTGACTTTCGGATTGCGAGAAGGACGMCCTCCTGGACTTCGGGTTTGGGCTGAAAGATAGATCGCAAACAGGCCAACTCCGGGGCTTTAGATTAGGACTGCCATTCCAGTCTGCGAGCAGATTGATTYCGGAACCCCAGAATAAGTCCAATGCTCAGAGGGCGAACTAATGGAGCCCTCGACCAGGTAAGTATTCAAATWGTGGACAGACCRATCCCGGGTCTTCGGATCGGGACAGACCTTCTAGTTGCCAACTGTTTTGCCCCGAATTTCAGAATAAGACCGGTGCACATACRGAGTTGGGAATTTCAGATCAGGGATTGCATTCTAATAGCAGACAGACTGGCTYCGRAACTTAGGAACGGGACCAACGCTCAGAAAGCGAATAGGTTGATTTCGAAACTTCAGAACAAGGYCAGYGCTCAGAGAGCGGATAGATTGATTACGGAGCTTCTGAACAAKACCTTGCGAACAGATTGACTCTGGAACTTTGGAACAGGACCTATTCTCAAAGAGCGAACAGATTGTCTCTGGAACTTCAGAACATGGCCAACGCTCAGGGAGCAAACTGATTAATCCTGGAASCTTAGAACCAGACCAACTCTCAAAGAKCGAACAGACKTACCCCCGAATTTCAGAATAAGACTTATGCACATAGCGAGAACAGACGGAGTCGGGAATTTCAGATCGGTGCTTGCATACTAATAGCAGACAGACTGACTCCGGAGCTCCGGGTTGGGACTGACATTCAAGTTGCGAACAAATCGACTCCAGAACTTAGGAACGAGACCAACGCTCAGAGAGCGAATGGGTTGATTCCGAAAATTCAGAACAAGACCAGCGCTCAAAGAGCGAATAGATTGACTCCAGAACTTCTGAACAAGACCAACGCTCCAGGAGCAAACAGATTGATTCCAGAACTCCAGAACAAGACCTTTGCGAAAAGATTGACTCTGGAACTTTGGAACATGACCAACTCTCAGAGAACGAACAAACTTTCTCCCGTATTTCAGAATAAGACCTATACACACAGCGAGATCAGACAGAGTCGGGAATTTCAGTAGGCCAAGAGCGACTAGCACCTCCCCACTCGACAACTCTCTCCTTCGTCTCCCCGCATGGTCTTCTTCCACACCCTTTCCCTTTCTACCTTCCTGCCCCTCCCTCTCTCTCTCTCTCTCTCCGTGAGGGAGTTTTGACCAAGAACTTCGAAGGATGCGACTCCTAGTTTAGCCCGTCGAAGTTAGAGCGAGATAATACCCCACGACGACGCACAACCCCAAACCAAAGTAACGAGGTCGCCCAAACGAAGGCTTGGATTATAATGAAGTCGCCCAAACGAGGTTAGCTCGAGAGAAAGGGCCGCTGTAGAGGCGGCTTAATAGGTGAAGCGCAAGCGAAGTGACACCGCGAGGCGACAAAGGGGCTCAATTGTAGCGGCTCGAAAGGAGAAGCCCGCGCGAGGAAAAGCCTCGGCTTGGCCGGCTTAGTTCACGCGCGGAGTTGCCCCCTGGCCCGACCGAGGTGCCCGTTTGAGGAACCGCAGCCGAAGTGAAAGCTGCTGCGAACAAGCCGACTCGGTCAAGGGAGCACTGCGAAGCTCTTACCCGGCACAAGGGGCGTACCCGACCCCCCCTTTTTTATCTTTCTCTCCCTCTCTTCCTCGCCCTTACTCTCTCTCGAGCTTTCTCGTACTGACGGCTTCTCTTCCCCCTCCCTCTCCGCTCTCTCTCCTTCTCTAGTCGCCTATGGCCGCGCTTCACCATCACTCCACATCTCCCCTTTCCCCTCTCTCATAGATTATGGTCGCCCAGTACTATAACGTCTCCTAGTGCGTGAACTTTTCCTAATCGAAATGCGACGTTTGGAAAAATGACAAACGTCGCATTTCGATTAGGAAAAGTTCACGCACTAGGAGACGTTATAGTACTGGATTTGAACACATATGATGTCCTTCTGGGATTACCATCCCTCACAGCATTGCAGGCGAACCTGGATTTCGAGAGGCGATCCGTCATCCTTCGAAACACGGGCGGAAACGATGCGGCTGACTCTTCGGACCATGCCGTCCTTGACTCAGAAACCCCCGACTGGAATCAGAGGACCCCTCCGAGTGATCATCTGGAAAGAACCAATCCACGAATCGGATCAAAGAGGAAAGGAATTAAAACTAACGAGTGACTCTAACAGTGGAGACGAAGCCGATCCTGTGATACACGAGATGGTTCAACCGCTGATTCATTACCATGTCCGATAGAAGACCACGAAAACGTTCGTCCTTACGGAAAGAAATCTACAACGAACACGTGCGTTAATCTTATGGGAACCACTCGTACAAATATCACGGATGCTCGACTCTTTGAAACCCCATCGGACCCTATACAAAGCCACTGCTCCGCTTCACTCGAGATATAAAGACAAGGGAGCCTTTTGTGACATCTCAGGGCTACCTCGTTCCTTGCTGTCTTCCGGAAAGGAGGTGCGATTACTACGGTAGGGGGCCGAAGGCGAAGCTTTGGAACCCCTTGGACGCGACGACTCTACACTCTATGAGCTCGGAATCAAAATCGTCGAGAAACCAGTATGCTGGCAGGATATCAGCGATGGCGTGACCCCGGAAGAATACGTGGCCATCCGAGAGGAGGATGCTCAAATGGTCGCCACCATGTTTTCCTGGCGGACAGACAACTCCTTCATCTCTGGCCCCCCTTTGGAGAGCAGCCCCAGAGTAGCCACGAAGCACGTGACGGTTACCATACATGGACAACCCTACGAGCTACATGTGCCTCAGTTTGTACCCAATGAAACTCATCGATTGATTGCGGATATTCTGACCGAATACCAAGGGAGAATCAGTGTGACAGATACGGATATCGGATTGTCCTTAGTCATTCAACACAAAATTCAGACCGGAACGCACCCGCCGATCCACTGTAACCATACCGATGTTCTCTCGCGGAACGAAAAGTGGCATTGCAAAGAATCAGAGAATTTGAGGCTAACGGATGGATCGAACCGGCAACCGGACCCTGGTCGTTTCCCATGGTCTTAGTCCCGAAGAAAAATGGGTCGATTCGCATTTGCATTGATTACAGGAAGCTGAATGATATCACGATTAAGGATATGTACCCCCTTCCCCGGATTGATGATCTATTGGATGCGATTGGGTGTGCTAAGTATTTTAGTAAGTTTGATATTTGTCATGGATTTCATCATATTCTGGTCAAGGAGGAGGATCGACCGAAAACGGCCTTTGTGTTATTCGAGGGCACTTGGTAGTGGGTCCGTTGCCCGATGGGAATCTGCAATGCGCCAACTACTTTTCAAAGAGCGATGAACGTCACATTTCAAAATTTAGTCAACAAGACTAGACTAACTCAGGGCATGGTTAATTTCTGCATCATTGTGTACATGGACGACATCCTGGTCTACTCGGAATCATTCCACGGGCATGCACAACATGTTGAATGGACACTTTGGGCGTTGAAGGATGTTGGCTTCAAAATTGCGTTGGAGAAAAGTGAGTTTTTCCTTTCGGAAATCTCGTCCTTGGGGTACGTGGTGACCCAGTGAGGCTTACGAACGGATTCGAGAAAGGTCGCGGTCATTCGGGATGCCCCTACACCGACGACGTTGACACAAGTCCGGGCCTTGTTGGGACTGGCCTCGTACTATCGTTGATTTATCAAGGGTTTTGCAGCAATCACCTGGCCTCTGACGAATCTTATTCGGAAGGACCAACCGTTGAGTTGGGATGCCAAGTGTGAACGGCCCTTTGTCACCTTAAAGGAGGCTTTGGCCACGACACCTATTTTGATTCGGCCTGATCCAGGGAAGCAGTTCATACTCATTACGGGCTGGCAGCCTTAAGCAATCTCTGCTATTTTGGCTCAGAAGGGGAAAGACGAACTCAAACACGTCATCGAGTACACTTCGCGAAGGGTACCGGACGACAGAAGAAACGATTCGGCTCCTCAGGGAGAGTGCTACGCGGTTGTATGGGGGATTCAACACCTCCATCCGTATTTGTACGGATAAAAGTTCCTCCTCGTTACGGATCATGAGCCCCTGCTGGCTCTCAAGAGGCTTACCAACTACACGGACATGATTGGACAATGGACTGTGCGACTGCAAGAATACGATTTCGATATCGTCCACCGGAAGACAGAGAAGCACGGCAACGCCGACGGACTTACACGATTGTATCGGCCTAGCAGGGTGGTCAAGGGTGAAGAGATCACACCGTGGAAGGAACCGTTGTAGAGCCAAACCCCGGTAGACTTTCGAGCCTCGGTCGACCCCACTACGGGTCCCATTTGGCTCGGCCCGCCCACGCTCACGCTCAGGGCACGACCCGTTCGTCCCAGGGTCACCCCCACCTAGTGCTTTGAGATGGATGGGGGTGGGCCATTGCGCGAGAGAGGTTTGACATTGGGGATGAAGCTCAGCCCTCACGCCGGGTGGCAGTCTCGCTGGTCATTTCGCAGACGCTGATTTTTTTTTTTCTTGGTCGTGTTCTCAAGCAAATGCTCCTTCCAATACACAGGCACTCCAGGGGTTTTTTGTGAGTTCTTCTTTTGTGCGCAGGCTAAGCGTCATCCTTAGGCCACGCACCATTTCCCTAAGCACAACAATCTTATGGCGTCATCGAGGTGTGGCAATGTCGTTCTCCCCCTCGCCTCTACGCACTCCTTGTGCCCCACACATTCCATCCGTCGTCATTAGAACAAAGCCCTTTAGTCCTTTCGGGGCCTTCACACGCATGCACGGGTTACTTCACATTTCAATCAACAAAAGTCTCTTTCCTTTCTTTCATTCACGTTCCAAGTCTCATGCACAAAGGTCTTTTCCAGGCTTCCACGAGTCGATTTTACACCAAGGGTTTCGTAAACCCCGTTGTCGGTGCGAATACCCTTACAAGGGTATCCGCCCTGTGTTTTTGCAAAACACCAGAAAATAACTTAAAGTTTGGTTTAAAAATTGAAGTATTGCGCGCAAGGGCGTGGCCACGTCTGTGATTTACGTTGGCTGGATGGTTGACCGGAGTAGAGAGTGTGTATGTGCACAAGCTTAAGGCGCGCCTGATCTCTTTTGTTTTTTATGGTTGTGAAATCCAACGTTGGTCGCCGGCCAGGCTTTTATTTTTTTGATTAAGCTAGGGTTAAAAACAAATTGTCTCCTGATTGGTGCGCTTGGCTGTGACTTGTGCGTACGTGCGGAGGACGGCATCGACGACATCGTGACTTTGAAGACGTTTAGGTAGGTCTGCGTGTCGCGCAGTACCGATTCTCTTGAGGTGTTCGTCAAGGCTAGGCTCAACCTTGAGTCAACACTATTGGTTACAACATCAGACTTTCGCCAGAGAGATTCAGGGATTGAGACTGAGTGGCAACGACGCAGGAATATCAGAGTAGTGCGAGGAGACCGAGCGGTCGAGGGTCCGACGGGGCTATCCTCCTTGGTTTTGCCATCGGCAGCGTCATAATGGTACTAGCGGCCTCTTTTTCCTCGTTCGTCATATTCTGACGATTAAAGGTTTCTAAATACTTTTATTATTTATTGTTGTATTATTATTATTTTGCTCCGGTACGCCTTGACTCAGGCGCGACGAAGGAGTCGGAGGTCGTCGTGACAGTTGAGGACTTTGAGCGTGCGCCTCCGTTGTTGATCTACGGGTACCCGTTGTCGGACCAAATACCCTTACAAGGGTATTTGGCTATAATTTTACAATCGGCGGGTCAACTGTGCCGACCGCCTTGAAGGACTAGTTTGAGCCTAGAGTGTCGTATGAGCACGACCATCACTTTGGCCTGTGCCGCGATGGTTAGGATCGACATTGATACCCTTCGACCAGAGGGGTTGAGGAGTCGATTTGGTTATTGTCATGATAAGGTACATCTAAGATACGTAGGTGGCGGCCTTGCTCGGCCGCAGAAACTCGGCACGGCAACATTCGCTTGGTACAGTGCCACCCCTCCGCCGCCTGGGAATTCGTTCCCTACGGCGATTCTCTACGACGCCACATTAGGTAAGTACCGGCCCTTTGGACCTTCCAGGCAGACAAAGGGGCTTACGGGTCACACACACTCAACCAGCGAGCTCCCCGACAGCCATACAACCCAGCGGACATGCACACTCACAGACTAAGACACGGTGTCGGGCGGCTGCCTACCAACTGAGGGATCTTCGTTAAAGAAAAGGAATGAGAAATTACCTTCCCTGTCTGTTTTTTTGCATGGTTTCGATATGTGGTTGCATATGCCTGAAGGGTTTCAAGGGGGGTTTGAGTTTGTTTGACCGATACTAAGCCTCCGACGACCAGAGGAGGCGACAAGGACAGCGGCCACAGGTGGGGTCGCACGAACTACAAAAATTGGCATTCTCAAGGCTTTAAGTAAGAGGAAGGGCGGATGCGGCAGGTCTTTGACTGGGGCCATCGAGATCCTAGGATGGAGAGTTCGAGGAAAGGCACCGGACATTGGCTATGAGCTGCAGTGGGGTAGCAAGAGCCACGAACGGGGTGTGACTACGAGCAGAAGTTGGGTTGTCAGGGGCACAYATGTCGGGCGGGAGATGGATCAACGATGCGGGGAKGTGGAACATGCGAGGGCTTAAGGACGCTGGGTTACCAGCCTMTCGTATGGRTTGCCGATGAAAATCGTTCGACTGGCCTGCACGATMTTTGGGGTTGAAGGCGAGATCTTGTCCTCGCGCCCAAGAGAGATGCACGTGAACCTGGATAGAGCCTTGAAGACCGGACCTCTGGCGATACCGGGAAAACCACGACACGAGAGCACTGCCCCGCYCAACGATCAGGCCGAGGTGGCCGGAAAYGAGTTGACCCACGGAACTGAAGGGAAAGCGGGAAAGAACCGGGGCRGTTAACGTATAGCTGCCAAGAATCTTTCTTGATAACTGTTTGAAGGTTGGGCCAGGCCACCTCGAGATCTGSGGGGGCAGATGGGTACTGACGAGGGTGAGGGAGACGAACCGGCTAACTGCATATGAGCTGGATGGAGGTGAAGGGAGGGAGTGTGTTTGCCGAATACAATCAAGATTCAGTGTTGCTCAAAAAACAAAGAGGATGCGAACGGGAGGAGTGCGCTACGATCGCAAATCGTTCGGGACGAAGGGGCTGGAGTGCGTGCCGCGACGAGAATCTATCAGGGCAAGGGGCCTTGCCAGGTACGCGGCCCCACGCGGCCAACAAAAATGTGGGGGAACCGGACGAAAGAAAGAAGGGATGCTGAGAGGGAGAAAAGGCGGGGGTTTCGTCTACTGAAACGAGAAAGAGAGCGGGAACGCGAGTGAGGGCGTGGCTACGAAAAGAGGGAACGCACGAACAGATTCGCAAATGAGCGGGAGATGAAAAAATTGTTAAGACAAGCCGCGGGACGTCGGAAGGGAATTGAGAGCGAGAAGGGTGCAAAGTGATTGGAGAAGAAGGAGGGAGGGAGGATTGATCAGGGAAGGTTGGGAGGAAAACGGAGAGTAAAAAAAGAGGAAGGGTCCCTTTCTTGGAGAGGGAGAGGAGGAAGGAGCATA
>BFEA01000013.1:6768459-6786729 GCA_003427395.1 Chara braunii
GAGAGAGAGAGAGAGAGAGAGAGAGAGAGAGAGAGAGAGGGCGACGACGAGGGGGCTACCATTGTCGGTGAGAGAGAGAGAGAGAAAGGGAGACGTTGTTATCGATTCGGGAGCCGCGGTACTGGCTATTTCATTGAGAGTCGTTGAACGAGCAGGAAGAGGAAGGATCTGATCACCTTGATGGAAAGAGATCATCTCGTCTCAGTGGACGAAGAGAAAATCAAAGGGGTTGGAAAAATGACAAACGTCGCATTTCGATTAGGAAAAGTTCACGCACTAGGAGACGTTATAGTACTGGATTTGAACACATATGATGTCCTTCTGGGATTACCATCCCTCACAGCCATGCAGGCGAACCTGGATTTCGAGAGGCGATCCGTCATCCGCAAAAAATGATCATTTTTTTGGAGTATCCCCAACCGTATTGGGTCCGAAGCACTAGGAACGTCCGACCCGTCTTCGAGGGCCGGGGCTTTTCTTTTCTGAGCTGCCGATTTGGCGAGAGCAAATCATTTTTTGTTTGCTTTACAATGTTGTAGCATGAGCTCATTGGCTTGCTCTGATATGGACAACAGATGTCCAATAGGCAAAGGAATTCGGTGATCGAGAGCTCGGACGATGTCCAATACGTCGATCTCTCCACTAACAAAGGTGGGACCGCCCGACTCCATTTCTCTTGGAGAAGGTCTCCACTCGACCATCTCACGCTGTTCATTGGTGGGTCGGATGGTTCCGATCATTCCCAATCCTGGGTAACCCAATGCCACGTATTGGTCGAGTGGGATAAGTTCCACAACTTCTTAAGTGGTGGCTACCGCACTCCCTGCTCCTTCCATTTCTTCAATCATCGTGCCCACCCTCCCTAATCCGTTGGCAACAGCCTCGTGCCACAGACGCAGCGGCCACAGGGGCGGGTCCAACTCGAGCTTGTGTAGGTCGGAGCAGACAGTCTCGGGCTATGGGGCCCGGCTGGTGACACGTGTAACAAACACTCATATTTGTTGCTGCTCCGCCCATAGCCTGGGTGGGGGCGATACCTGACGCCCCTGGTGCGGCTCTGACGACAATGGGGCGCATCAACCGCATTAACGATTCTATCCGGGCATTGTGCTCACGTCGTTCCTTCTTACTTTCCTGCATCAAGTTGACTAACGTTCGGGTTAGTTCCGGTATGGCACTTGATTCGTTCAGCCTTGCCGGGGGGTCCGGGGAAGTAGCGGAGGCGGTCATAGCCTGCGCAGGCAATCCCGTAACTGCATCCAGTACTGTTTTTTTGGCTGCAATTTGTTCGAGATAAGTGACAGGGCCAGAGACGAAGCCCATGTTTCCAAATTTGTTTTCAAGCGCTGCTAGCTCGGCCTTCGCTCTGGCCAGTCCCAAGGAATCCCCTTCCCTTAGGTAATCCTCTCCTTCTAGGAAACTGGCGGCAAATTTTCGTTCCATTCTGCCGCGGTCATGATCTGTTGCAGGGTATGATTGATCGGGGAGAACTGCTTTCGCAGTTTCACCCTCATTGTCCGGCTACGGGGCCCGTCAATGAACAGATCTCTCCCGACTTCTTCCCCTCTAAGTATTTTGACGAACATCCTATAAAACCTTTTACGAGATTAAGTAATGGACTCGAGTGGTTTCTGAACCCGATCTTTGATCATAAAAAGGGCCTGCTCCCGGTGGATATAGTCGAATCGGTTTAAAAAGTCTCGTTCGAAGGTAGGGAGATCCACCCAAACGTAAGTGTTGAACTAGTGGTGCTCATCTCCTCCTAGCCTGGTGGGGATATTGATGCGAGCCTCATCATTGTCGTACTGCTGCGCACGGAGTGTGGCCAGCCATGCCCCGGCTAGGTGATGTGCGAGGTAAAAAACATACAAATTAGGTGGAGCCACTGATGCGCGAGCTCGGATTGGTGGCGTGGGAATACATACCCCACCTAGCTTCACATTAGCGTTTTGCGCTGCATTGGCGTTCATGTTGGCGGCCCGCCGACCCGCCGACCTACTCCGGGTCAATATCGGGTCGCGTCTAGGCACGTTTCTTTGCCTAGGTCGCCCTCGGTTCGCCAGATCGCTTGACTAGGGGGCCTATCCGCCTGTCACCCCGCGAGCTTGCCAGGTGTCGGCTACGATACCAACCTCACGCCTAGCGCAACTTCCTGATCGGAGTGGGATGGGGGCCCGAAAGTGTGAAAAAGGGGTGTGCCAAGGATTTTAGGATAGTGGGGTTGGAGTTCCAGGTCAGAACTGAAATCTCCTGTGGCAAACTTTAGGGGCAATTATGCAAGATAGTAAGCGTGAACCGCGTCCGGCGTTTATGCCTTGGGGGATGTCATCGCCATCCCCGCGAGTTTCGTTGCTGAGGCCGGACTCGGATTTGGTGAACCGGTGGAACGCTATGTGTGTCGTGTTGCCTAACTAATCGCCAGCGTCGCTCGTGATAAGCCTCCGAGTCCGTCGAAGCGGGCCTTAGGCGCAGGCTGTGTGCTCACTGTTCGGCCTCAGTCCGGGTTCGTCGGACGAACCCCGCTGCTCGGTACTCACTGTCCTGCTGGCACTCGGAGCACGGGGTTCGAGGCCAGTAGGGGGCAAGTGCGTGCCACGAGGCCGCCGTCAGGCAGTGAAAAGGCAACACGAGGCAGTAGGAAGCGAAGTCTATCTCAATGATGATGACACTGGGTTCGGCGATGACGTGGCTCACGTGTGAGTTGGGGAATTGGGAGGGAAAAGGGATCGCGCTTTGGGCCCGTTCGATGTCCCACTCCCACTCACCAGGTTCGGCGATGACGTGAGCGGGTCAGGAACATACATTAGGGAGGCGATCCGCTCACACAATTGAATCAACCTTCCATTAACCCCCTTCCCCCCCCCCCAAAGCCTACACCAACCGTGTTCGTTAGAAAACTGGCATGCACACTCAGGTATCGATCGATCTCATTTATCAATCAAACTCGAGGGCTGTGTGGATCTCCGAAAAAGCAGAGCAGGGGATTGACCAGGGGTTGCGCATCAGGCCACGTCACCGAGGAAGCTTACACCATCATAACCCATGTCCCCGAGGTCTCGCGCAGACAGTCGTCGTGCCCGATCTCATCATACCGCAATGAAACAAGGGTGAGGGAGAAAATCAAACCATTCACAGGAAGGACACAGACCAGGGGTAGTTCCGAACAGAAAGAGGACCCAAAAATTACAGTTACATATAGGATTAAGGGCGCGATACAGTCACAACCCAGTTCCCACTGCAGTGAGAGGTGCGTGATCAAGAAGCGCGGGGCAACAAAATTCCAGAGCACCTAAATTCCTAGTCTAAATCCTATTTGCAAAAAGAAATTCTGAAAAGCTTAAAAAAAAGTTTTTTCAAGAACTCATCATCCGTTGTAAATTTGAAAATGACATTCTCGCGCGCTAATCGTGCCAAAATTCTCATCTCCCACAGCAGAACAAGAAAGAAGTTATAACAACCGTTATTTATCGCGCTCACTAAGGCGCGATCACTCAATCGTCGTCGCGGGACTTTCCCGACTCTTGGTCCCGACAACAAAGAAAGAAAGAAGCGAGGGTATCCATGCAACTTGTCCGACCGAACCCCTATCTTCCACCTGACCAACCAGTTTCCAACCCCCGAAGCCGCTTCGCGCAGAAAGTCGTGCAATTGCAGAAAGTGGTTAGTGACATAGCTCCCAAATTCATCCAACTAGAAACGTTTCTACTTTATTTTTCTCTGCGGCCGATAGTTGGGCCAAGTACTGGTGGTTTAATCATCGTGGTCGAGTTAGGGCCCCTTACAATATAAGGATTCGTAAGTAGTGTGGAACGAGGCCCAAAGGCCTTTGATGTGGCCAAGCTGGTTCCAGACTCTAGCAAGTTTTTGGTTTGTTCTGTTTTGCAGGCCTTGTGCCCTCACATTCTTCCAGGGTTGTGGAGAGTCAGAGCAACGATCTTGTTTTGGCCAAAGCTGGGTAATGGTCCCAACATCTTTTCCCAGTTTTTTTGTTGAGGAATTCCCGGCCTCTATCTTGTGTGGTTAGCAGCCTCGGACCACCGACGTCCTTGTTATGGAACCAGTTTCCACATGTCGTTTTTTGGGTATAGACGCAAGTTGGGCGATGGGTACAGCGGGAATTCCCATCATTCAATGCGGTAAAAACACAACCGGACTAGTGCCCCCCAGAATAGATTGGGGCAGTGTGTGTATGTGGAAAAAACAAACAAACAAACATAATTTCTATGGCCACGCACCGATGCCCCCAGGTCACTCAAGAGGCAATTCATTGGGCCTCGTTCGACACCACTTGAACTCAAGGGTTGAAGGAAAATTCTTTGTTCCACCCCACACTAAGGTCCACGGGGGGTTGTTTCTACTTTCCAGCTCTCAAGTGTCCGCCCTCGAAACTGGGCAAAATCGCACTTGAACTCAGATACTTCTCTAGGGAGCCTTGAGTTCAAGTGCCATAGGATACCCCCAACACTCCAAGTGGGGCTTTTTGTTTCTCTTTTTTTCCAACAGGCCATCCTGGTCCAGGATTGGATAAGACGTGGAGTTCGGTTTCAAGTGCAGCCTGTCCAAGGAATTCCTTAAGTGTGCATGGAACCATAGATCGAGTAAGTGTAAATTGATCGTTGAGTGTGCACTTGAAACTCAAGTATTTTCAAGTGGTGTTGAACGAGGTCCATTGTCAGCTGAATCGAAGAAATGGCATCTGACCCTTCCCAATTTCCCTGAAGGGGGGTTCTACCGGAACGCTTCCGCCGGCGCTAATGCGCTCGGACCAAGCATTGTCCACGCCGGTAACGGCAGAGTGGCTGACAGGGAGGCGTATCAACGCGATACGCCACTATAGGGTTTTGGGTGCCGTCACCTACCATTGTTTAGGTCATAGCACTACTGAGCTATGGAGGCAACCCGAGCAGCCACCCGGATCGACCCATGTTTACTATGTTTACGAAGATGGATGAGTCGATAAGTGTTGTGAGTAACCGTCGAAGTAGCTCTAGAAGGGGTACATTTGTAAGTTTCCACGGTCAATAAGGACACTTTCTCTCAACTTCTCCCCTATCCTTATCCTCTCCCCTCCTACTACGCGAAGAATTTTTCTCATATTGCGACGGTAAAGATGGAAGAAGAGAATGTCGATAGAGGTGCAAGATCCCCCCCTCCAGGTCCTGAGCTTACTGGGGAAGACAATGATCGTCTAAAGGAATTAGTAAGGTTGTATTATATCGAGGGCATTACGCCAATCGATATAGACCATGGGTAATGACAGTGGAGGGCGGAGAGGTTCGGTTCAAAGTCAATGTGGCGCTTGATCAAGCCAAAATCAATTGGCTGAAAGAGCACACAGTGACTTTCATCTTCAGAGGAAGTGCGAGGCTCCTCCCAAGAAATGTCAAGGATGATATAGTACGGGCCTATAAAGACAAGAAGATGGCAGAAGGAAGCTTCGATGCACAGACGTTTCATAGAGGAAGAGTTAAGGTAGAGTCGCCCAACGTTGTATCGTACGTAGCGAAATCACCGAAAATTGCCAGATGGTTGGTTGCGAAAGGCCATGATGAATTCGCAATTGGCAATACTTCGTACATCTTTGACTTTAAACCATGGCTGACCAAAGCACAATTGAGGCAGCAGAGAGTGTACGAGGATGAACAACAATTCTGGGTGATTGTCGTTCAAGTCCCGTTGGATGCCTTTCTTTTCCTTGAAGCGCAAGTTCGACGCGCAATCGGACCAGTCCTGCGAACGTATCCTCCACAACAAGACCGAATGAAACCTGCTTTAGTCAACATCAAATTCGACCTGGATCTTGCATCAAGAGTCAATCTGAAGGACAAAATTTGCATCGACACCTCAGAGGGAGACTCACTTGCAGTCAAACTTGCTTCCTCTTCGACATCACACTGTAGAAGATGCAGAGCTTTCTTCCATACAGAGACCGAATGCAGAAGGAATCCAAGACAGCAGAACCAAGAGCCAACCACAAGTTCAACAAACAATCAAGCACAAAGCGGAATCCAACAACGCGGGACTAATCAAGAATACCCAGGCCCATTGGGCCCGGCGGCTCAAGCTACTCCAAGCATTAGTGTAGCAGCATCTCAAGCAGGTACCTCTCAAGTACCAATTACAGCAGGGTACATGCAACACATGAACTCTATCTTTTCTCCGAACTTGCCGACAGTTCCTAGTTTATTGCAGATGCCCGGAATGTTTCCGCAAGGAAATATCCCGTGGAGTACATCGTCAGCTTTTCCATGGACCATGCAATAACTGTGGAATGCCAGGCACAACCCAACCGTCGGCCTTTTCTCCTTATCAGGGTACTCCGGCTATGGGAGTAGCCTTCACAACACATGTGGAGGTGGTACCTACCACGTCCGCCCAGGCTGCAGCGTCAGTTGGTACAGTCCCAGCAGTGAGTACAACCGTGACTAGGACAACTGATTTACCCAGCCCAACACATACCAGAGCAGAATCAAGCATGCCGCGGGGGACAACAGGAAAACAAAGGAGATTATCCTTTGAAGGAAGTTTTGCGACAGGTGGTAATATCATTGGTGAATCGTCAGAAACTTCGTCACAAGGCTCCGATGGCAACACAGTGATTGACATACCTGGGACTAAGACATCAAGGCGAAGGCAACCTATAGCTTTGGTGAAAGCACAGCTGTAGAACTTGGACTGTAAGATTTTGCCATTTTTCTGCGTAGCTGCTCGTAATGCCTATTGGACGATTGGATTCCTGGGGCCTGACGACCATCTTGCTATGGTAAGTCTTTCGTCCCCAGACTCGCCTATGCCGACGACAATAGGTACAATCGTAAGATTCACTATCCAAAACAAGTTTGCCTTCCGATTAATTATTGAAATCCTCATGGTACATATCTTCGTGGACCATCCTGATGAACAAGGACGAAAGATAATTTTTTTTATCCCTCTGTTGGATGTCCGATTCCATGTTGGTCAACTCAAACATCTTGAGCAGGAAGGGCTACGCCTTCTCCCGTTGGGATGGTTCGCTGACAAAAGGAAACAGGATTCTAGACGAATTCGTATCCCTCCTCTGTAGACAGCGGAATGCTTGACGGAATTGGAAGAATGACTACCAAAGAATAAGAAACTTCTCTCACCATTCTTACAGTCTTATTTATGTGCTGCGTGGACGTCGGATGAAACCCCCCCTTCCCCCGGAATCCAACAGGCGACGGGCACTGATAGGATTATATGAACAAAGTCATATTTCTCAGCTGAAATCTTCGGGGAATATGTGATATCTCGAAGAAATTCAAGAAGGATAGGGTAAAATCTTGGATACACTCGGAGAAAATTCAGATCGCATGTCTTCAGGAAACAAAGTTAAATGAAGAAAGGATTAATTCGATCGGAAATTGGTGGGATGGTCCACAAATTTGGTCCCCCACATAGGCAGGGTAGGGATCTTAATCCGTCGTAACCTGAATGCCGAAATTGTGGATTACTACGCTGACCTGTGGGGCCGGTGGGCGTGGGTTAAAATACTAATTGAAGACCAATATTGGGTGGTGGCCACTGTGTATGCACCCACTGACTCAAGATTGCTTGTTCGTTTTTTTAAGATTTGAAATATATTATTCCTGATAGTGATAACTTGATTATATATGGTGATTGGAATGTTTCCCTAGATGTGTCGAATTCTACCCAAGCTTCAGACTGCCCTCGAGACAAGTTGGTGCTGACAAATATAATGAACTCCCTGAAATTGATTGACCCCTTCCGCTTAACTCACCCCGATAGTGATGGTTTTACATGGTTCTCGAATTTGAAAGAAAATGTCGGGATTGTAAGCAGAAGGTTAAATTATTTCTTAACGTCTTCAAATCTTTGGAGTCCGATAGGTGAAAGTTTCGTAAAACGTCTGTGCATTTAGACCCAACATCAGATCATAAGCCAATAACGATGACCTTGGTGACGTCTCCGTTAACAAGAGGCAAAGGGATGTTTCGCCTCAACACCCTGAACTTGCAGGAGGAAGGCCTCTGTAAATGGATAGAAACTTATTAGTCCAGCTGGAAGGATACCCGTCAGATGTATGCATCAACCTTTGAATGGTAGGAAGTAGGGTCACGTATTTTCTCAAACTTACTGTCTGTCTTCTCAAAAATAATGGCTGCAAACCGAAAAAATCAAGAAACAGCTCTGAAGCGAAAAATTGAATATGCGGAACTTAGAATCACCCAACACCCTGTTTCTAATTTAGTGTGGGAAAAATAAAAGATAAAACTAATGACTGAATGAGACAATCTACAGAAGAAGAATTCAGAAGTGTAGTCGGAAAGACTTCAGATTAAAGGAATAATTGTCTACAATAGAATGACGAAGGAGTCCTTTCAGAGATTACTCCCTCGCTGTTCGACAATCCCAGTGAGAGAACTTGATCATCCGTTTGATAATTTGGCACCTAAAGCCAAAACTACTAGGGACCTCTGCAGCTATGCGTCCTTATATTACCACGATATTCTAACATCTAGACTGCAGGGAGCAAACGTTGTAGACAATCTAGACCAAGATAATCCCCAGTGGGTTAACACAGAGGTCAGACTATCAAATGCTGGTAAACTTGACTTGGACCGGCCTATCACGATGGAGGAAGTCTATTCTGCACTAAGAACAATGTCAAAAGGTAAGTCCCTTGGAGACGACGACCTCCCTATGGAACTCTATCTAACTATCTGGGACTCGGTGGGAGAAAGCCTTGTAGAAACATATAATGATATTCTGACCGGAGGAAAGCTCTCTGCCAGCATGCGCAGAGGCATCATTTTTATCCTCGTTAAGAAAGGCGAGAGGTCTGAAATTCATAATTGGAGACCCATTTCGGTATTAAACGTTTTCTATAAACTCCTCTCCAAAGTGCTTGCAAGAAGATTGGAAAAATATTTACCAAGTCTAGTACATCCTGATCAGGCTGCGTTTATCCAAGGAAGATCGATATTTACCAACATAGTAACGGCAGTAGAAACCTTGGAAATCATTCATAATGAAGACCTCAACTTCGCTGTACTCCTCTTAGATCTTGAAAAAGCGTATGATCGTGTCAACTGGTCATTTGTCATGACCACACTAAAGGTAATGAGATTTGGCCAGGTGTTCTGCACCTGGGTTAGGGCTATGTACCCCACGGCGACAACAACTGTAATAGTTAACGGATATCTGTCCAGAGAATTCTCACTCACACGGTCACAAAGACAAGGTTGTCCATTAGCCCACATTCATTTTGCTATTCAGATGGAAGGGCTGCTGAACAATATACGTGCGAACACACAGATCAGGGGCTTCCCAGTGGGCTCTAATCATTATAAGACTAAAGCGCTAGCTGATGATCTGTTTGTCGTAACGAAAAATACACCACAGTCCCTGGGAGCCTTGAAAAGTTGCCTAGAGGACTACTCAGAGCTCTCAAACGCAGCAGTGAGCTGGCATAAATCGGTGTTTTTTCTGGCAGTGTCATTTGCAATGTCAGTCCAATGGGGCATGCGTAGGATAAGTGAGGACCAATCTGAGCGATTTCTTGGAATCCAAATCTCCCTGCTGTCATGCACAGGAGACCAAGACAACCTGCTATTACAGAAACTGCTTCATAAAGTAACCACGTGGGGAAACGCACCTCACCTGTCATTATTCGGTAGGAGTATGGTTATTAACGATGCCCTGTTCTCATTGCTGTGGTTTGTGGGCATGGTGAGAGGATTTGGAAAACAGTTACTTAACTTAGTAAAGGGTCGGACAACAAAATTCATGTGGAAACCCCATGCAGGAGACAAAGATTATTTTTTATCTAAAGTGGCTTGGGAAATGCTGTGTTTGCCCCGAGAACAGGGAGGTCTGGGAATTCTGGATCCTAAGAAGCAAAACAATGCTATGTTAGTCAACTGGCTAATAAAGGCTATATCAGAATACCCAGAACCCCAATGGGTTATATTAGCTGAGCATGTCCTGTCACAAGAATGGAATCTAGCACGACAGTCAGATGTTTGAACCTGCTTAATGATGTACTCATACCAACGCAGATTTGTTAAGTTCCCATTTTGGAAATCAATTATAACAGCATGGAAAGTCCTACGGTCGGATGCCTGGATAGAACCTGTGACAAAGTCAGAGGTCCTGTGCCAACCTCTTTTTGAAAATCTCTACATCAGAACAAGTTTTGGTGACTGGTTCAAAGCGGACACAACAACAGGAAGTTTCGGTCGAAAATGGATTGAAAAAGGTATCGTTCGAATTGGGGATCTATGGGATGAAACAACAGGTCTGTGGGTAGATGATCAAGAATTGCGAGGGGGTTTGGGCCAAATTCGCAATATGGAAGAAAAAAAACTTTCTCTTATTAATACGATTTCCCAGAATTGGAAGGATTTGCTGGACTTCACTACCACCAACCCCCCGAGGACGTGGTATATGGCGAACCAGCCTCAAAAAGTACATCAGATATGGAAACTGACATACACCCGAATGAAAAACGCATTTTCCAGGGGTGGTCAATTGTGGATAACTACCTGCAATCGAACAGTACACTTCAAGAGACACAAGAAGAATCGGTATCTGAGATCCAATCAACGATTGGCACAACGTTCACGCAAATCCGGGTCATTGAATCAGTGGCAAGCGACGACTCTGTTACAACAGCCTTATTTGCTAATGGGGAGCCCCTCAGACGGTTAAAGTTGGATTCAACAAAGTGGGAGTGGCGAGCAATGAACTATGGAGGTGAAAGCCTATGCTTATATTACACACAGAAGATAGGGTACCAATTGTCGGCCCCCTCTCGAGACCCTCTGATAACACCAAGGTCTAAGTGGCAATCTCTATTGACGACCGAACCAGAGAGAATAAACTCCGACCTCAAGAAATGTTGGAAACAGCTGAAAAATATACCAAACCAAAGACAAGCAGCCATACTGTGGCTACTGTCAATGGTTGCCACCCCATCAGCCGTATGGCTAGTAGAGCATGGAATGAAGATTAAGATGGCATGTCAGCGATGCCAATGGGCATTCGAGTCAACAGTACATCTGTGGTGGGACTGCCTAACATCGACACAAATCAAGAAGTGGTGGACCAGTAAGTGGAGTCAACTATCAGATGCAGTTGTACCATGGGATAAGATCTGGACCTTGCTAGGGGGAGTACCAGACGGAATACCATTGATAGAAGGTTGGGGCTATGTGGCCCAAGTCTCAAGGGCAGTAATCTGTGCAACGATATGGCAAAGCAGGAATGACCGAGTGTTTAAAGATGAAGACTGGACAAACCAACAAATACGAGCTACAATTTAA
Organism: Chara braunii; assembly: GCA_003427395.1. Lineage (NCBI taxonomy): Eukaryota > Viridiplantae > Streptophyta > Charophyceae > Charales > Characeae > Chara > Chara braunii. The sequence continues at coordinate 6,779,766 of BFEA01000013.1, forward strand.
CAAGGCATCAGACAGGCAGTGTTAGCAGACTGGAGAAGAAAGGTAACGAAGGCAGACAGGACAACAAGAGGGATCGTTTGGTTCAAGAAGACATGGTGCTGCAATGGCACTTTGCCTCCATCTCAGAGGAAGGCAAGTTGGTACTGAAGGAGTGGCTATATGTTTAAATCTGTCAGAAGGAACAACCTATCCGCTCTGTTGATGGTTGGGGCGCAGTGGACAGGCAGAGGGTTTTCGAGGAAGGAGGGAGCGAGGGATGAAACAAGTACTCGGTATCTCAAGTGGAGTTACCCACCACCGCTTTAGGTGGTATGTAGTCAGAGAGGATTTTAGTTGGTGAGGTAGAGGGAGATAATTAGGGTTTAAAGTGAAGTACGAAACTAGTAGAATAGAAGTAGAATGCCTTGGTTGGAGTAGGAATGGGGTAGTTCATTGGTGAAGGAAGTTAGAATAGGGGGGAGGTGGGTTTTGTGGGTGGTTAGTGTGTTTTTCTTTCTCTTTTGTCGACTTGTGTGCCTTTGTAGGCCTTGGTGGCATTGGTGGTATTGATGCTTTTGGTTGTTTTCTTTTTTTTTCTTTTCCCTTTTTTTTTCCAAGGTTGTGGAATTTCAGGACAACGGTCTAAATTTGGCCATTCTATTCCGAGAAGGATTTTCCCAACGCCTAAAGCAAAATTGGGTAATGCTCCCAGACCTCTTTCTTTTTTTCTCTTCCAGGTTGTCACGAACCAATTTCTGTCCCGCGCGACTTTCTGCACAAAGACAATGAGGGGTCCTAAGTTGGCAAGGTTGGGCCAATTACGGGAGATTGGGATGGATGAGAAATTGCATTGGTGTCCTCGCTTCCTCGTCCTTTTGCATCGGTTCCTTTTAGATGACTAGGTTCGGCCCCGGGCAGGTCCCGGGATGATCGATTGGTTGATTGGCTGTGTGAATGGCGCACCGCTGCGCGCGATTAAGGGATGTTGACGTCGCTTCTTTTGTTTCGGTTTTCGGATTTTAGGCACGGAAATCGCACGGGAATTTTGCTTCGTTCTTTTTGAATTTTCTTTTTGAATCTTTTTTCAACTCTTTTCAAATCCTGATGGCTCTCGGAATTTCGGACTTTCTTTTCAGAGTTTGTGTTTTTTGCTTTTCCGCATTAAATAAGAATTTTGCAATTAGGATTTTCTTTTGCCACACGACGTTTTTTGCTTACGCGCTTCTTTGTGCGGCTGCAATGGAACTCTGATTAGTCGGCGCTTTTAATCGTGTGTGTAACTGTAATTTTGGGCGGACGCCATTGTAACTGTATCTTTCTTCTTAGACTTCGTCTTTCCCACTTTCGCTTTCTTCTTGCTGGTCTAGCAGCCCGCGGGCTGCATGATCGGATCGATGCGTGGAGAGAGGCTGCATCCCCCACGCCGCGGTCTGGCCATGCAGAACGTAGGTGCTTTCTCCCTTGATCTCTTTCGAAGTCCTTGCAGTTCCGTGTTCTTCTCGCATGCATGCACGCTACAAATTTCGGCTTCGTGATTAGATAGCTCTTTTAACCAGCTAGTGGGAACTCAGGGTCGCGCGATCAGTGAGGGTCGACTCACGAGCGAAGTAAGAGGTGAGTGAAGTGGGAGTCGGGTGACCCGACGAGCTGGTGCCGAACGCGCGGATTTGACGCGCGCCACGACGGACTGTGGGTGCGGGCGAACCTGACGGGTGCGGGAGGACTAAGCGGGGTGACGACTTCATGGGTTGGTGCGTGACGACGAACTGTCCGCATCGGAGAGAGAGAGAGAGGAAGAGGGAGTTGAGGTTGATGAACGTGGATTTGCAGCTTTCTTTGTCTTGTCTCCCTCTCTGCTTTTGTATATAAATTTTGATCTCAGCTCAGGGCGATTTGCCCGATTTTCTTTGTTTTTTCGGAATCTTGATTTGGTTCTGGCCCACACTCGTTTTTGCAATTTCGATCCCGGTTATTGTGTGTTATGTTGAATGAATGGATGAATGGATGTTATGTCTACTTGCTTTTCCTTGTACCTAATCTTTGCTTTTGCTTGTCGTTTTGATTCACTAATGAGCATAGTAGGAAAGTTCACGTGATCCTCACTATTGATGTTTGTCCTCTTTTGATCTACCATTGTTGCTGCGAATGAGTGGTAGCAGCTTGCGTATTCAGGAGTGTTTGCATGAGATGATTCGGTAGTTGTTTGTCCAAAAATAAGCAAATACCTCGCGGGGATGCGTATAAGCGCGATCTGATCTGCGCACTTCCACGTGCCCACGCGCGTCGATTCGTAACCACCCGCGCATGACAAGGCTAACGATCGCAGGGATATTGACTGATTGGATGTGTTCGGTGACCATTCTGGATCTGCAAGGAAGCCATCATCCCGTGTGAAGACGTGTACGCGCAATCCAGTTCGCGCAGTCTACACGTACTCACACGCGGTGATCACAATCGTCGAATATCGGGACCGACACGAAATTTCTGAACGCCGAGCTCAAAAATTCCCCAGCCGTGCGGCCACGCGCTAAGGAATTTTGCGGCTTCACAATGACAAGATGACGGACTCGAGGGACTCAGACTCGTCGTGGGACCCGGAGTACTTCACCCCTTGGATTGAAGAGTGCCTCCAACGGAGGTTCCCCTGCTTAACCGAGAATCGACTGTGTCCTAATGAGTTCCATTGTGCCACAACCAGCGATCCATGATGCCCTGATTTCCCCACTTCGGACTACACACACTACTCTATTTCCCTCGGTTTCGTCGTTATCTCCACTAACTTCCCTCCTTCCGTCTTCTTCTCCCGTATCATCAACTCACGGTCGTCCCGTGGAACGCCATAGCCCCATACTAGCCCCACACGACCTGTGAAAATTGTCGGCGGTGCGGCAACGAAAGAGCCCCGAAAACCCGAAGATCTAACCCGAACGTGCGACGACCGGTGCCACGTGGCGACATCCGACGGCCTGACTCATCAGAATCACTCACACCCCGGATGGACCTTTCGTTGAACCGTCGTCCTCAAAACAGACGGTTCGAACGACCTTGAATGACCCGCGCATGCCATCTGCCTTATGACCGGAAGTGGTCCGCCCTCTCAACCAAATTGCACTCGTGCCCACGAAAAACTCGGCCACAGGAGATCCCAGTTCTGACCTGGGACTCCACCCCCACTTTCCCAAAAATCCTTGGCACACCCTTTTCGCACTTCCAGGCCCATCTCCTACTCCGAACAGGAAGTCGCGCTGGGCGTGAGGTTGGTATCGGATCCCGACACGTGGTCGGGTTGTAGGATTAACCACACGATAATTAAACGATATGGCTAACCGAGGGCGACCTCGACCCCGGAACGAGCATAGACGTGACCCCGTCATCACTAGAAGTAGATCGGCTAATCGACGGGCCACCAACATGAAAGTTAATCCACAGAATCCGAATCCGCAGCAGAATGTCAATCAGCAACAAAATCCTAATCAACCCGTACCACGAGCACGGGCTCCCATGACTCCACCTGATCTCAATCTATTTGACCCTGCACATCATCTGGCTGGAGCATGGCTAGTCACGCTCCGGGCGCAGCTGTATGACGATAATGAAGCTCAGGTAAACATTCCCGCCCGATTAGGAGGGGACGCTCATCATTGGTTTAGTACCTATGTATGGGGGGATCTCTCGACTTTCGAGCGAGATTTTTTAAATTGATTTAACTATGTCCATCCAGAGCAAGCGCTCTTCATGATCAAGGACCGAGTTAAAAAACCTCTCGAGTCCATTGCAAAATATCGAAACCGGTTCTACCGAATGTTTGTGAAAACTGAGCAGGGCGAGCAAGTAGGGAGATATCTGTTTATCGATGGACTTCGCAACCGAACGATAAGAGCGAAACTACGAAAACAGTTATCCCCCATCAATCACACGCTCCAACAGATTATGGCAGCTGCAGAGGAAATGGAATGGAAGTTCGTGGTGAGCTTCCTAGAAGGAGAAGACTATCCTAGGGAAGGAGACTCGTCCAAACTTGCTAGGGCAAACGCTGAGCTGGCAGCGTTGCAAAATAAGTTTGAAAACATGGGGGTCGTGTCAGGCCCTGTTACCTATCTCGAACAGATAGCCCCTAAACGACCGGCCCCGAGTGTGATCACGAGCGTCCCTGTTCCTGTGATGCCAGCACCTGTAATGACCGCACCCCCGCCACCGATTGAGAACCCTGCAAGGTCGAATGAATCGACCGCCATTTTGAAACTTACCAAAACGCTAATTAGCCTAATCCAGGAAAGCAAAAAGGAGCAATGAGAGCATAATGCTCGGTTGGAGACTATGGTGCAGGATATGCGACCCATCGCAGTACGCGCCGCCCCGATCCAACAAGGACTGGCTCCGGCACACGTTCTCGGAGGAGCCGCGAGCAATCTGAACATCTGTTACGCATGCCATCAACCTGGGCATCTAGCTCGAGATTGTCCCCATCGACCCCGACAACCGAGGGTCGGGGTCGCTCCAATGGCAGCGGCTCCCGTCACTAACGAACTCATTCCGTTAGCTACCACGAAAGAAGCTGCCGAACTCATTCCGTTGGATCAATATGTATCGCTTGGATATCCAGGGCTAGGAATGATTGGAACGATCAGACCTGCGCCAGGACAGAAAGAGGTGGCGGAGTGGCGACCTTCTCCAAGAGAGATGGAGTCGGGAGGACCCATCTTCGTCACTGGTGAGATCGATGTTTTGAACATCGTCTGAGCATTGGACCATTGGATTCCTCTTCCAATCGGTCATCTGCTTTCTATATCAGAACAGGCTAACGAACGAATGTTGCAACACTGCAAAGCCAATCGGAAACGAGTCGCTCTTGCCTGAACAACGAACACGAAAGCGAAAGGATCCACACCGGATGAAAATGCTGCAGGCGCTTCCGATCCCATACACATAGGGCTGATACAGAAAGATGACCACTTCCTGCGGATTAAACCCATCCTATGGAAATCCGCGGAATGTGACATTGAGGTTTGGGGAATTCCATACAATGCTATCATTGATTCAGGAGCTGCTGTTTTGGCTATCTCGCTACGAGTAGTTGAAAGAGCAGGGAGAAAGAACGATCTGATCATGCTCACTGAAAAAGATCAGCTCGTCTCAGCGGACGAAGAAAAGATCGAAACGGTCGAACGAATGACTAATGTTGCCTTTCGATTAGGGAAAGTGCACGCTTTGGGCGATGTCGTGGTCCTGGATGTTAATACCGACGATGTTTTTTTGGGTCTTCCCGCCCTTAGAGCGCTGCGAGCCAATCTGGATTTTGAAAGACGATCGATTATCCTCCGAAACACAGGAGGAAAACCCTACGTAGTGCCGATGAGACTGACTCTGCGAACCACGACTAATGTAGCCACACGAGTGTCCTCTGTGATGACAGGGGCTCTCCGCGTGATTACCTGGGTCAACGGGCAGACATCCGAGGACGCAGAAAGTAGTGACGACGATGACGGTCCCGTAATTTTGGAAATGGTACGAGAACGTATTTATTACCCCGTGCAGCGAACGAACGACAAAGTCCCGAGCAAAACTAACCAAGATTTACAGAGAACACAGACGATGATTATGGGAGAACCTCTCGTACAGATTTTGAGGATGGTCGACTCTTTGGTACCCCCTCAAACCCTGTACGAAGGGATCTCCCCTCTCCTCGCCCGATATAATGACAAAAGACACTACTGCGATATCACAGATCTCCCGAAGTCCCTGTTGACACCCGCAAAAGAAGTTCGATTGTTACGATTGGGGGCAGAGATCAACTCTTTGGAACCCCCTGAGCGCCTCGAAAGTGGACTCGGGATCAAGATCGCAACCAAACATGTGTTGTGGCAAGACATTCGAGACGGGGTCACACCGGAAGAACACGTGGCCATCCGAGAATAGGATGCACAGATGATGGCCACGGTGTTTTCCTGGCGATCGGATAACTCGTTTATCTCTGCGCCCCCGCCGGAGAACATTAAGCGGACAAACACCAAATACATCGATGTAAGAATATGGGGTAAGCCCTACGAGTTGCACGTGCCCCAATACATGCCTGATGAGATCCATCACTTGATCCCGGACATTCTGAAAGAATATAAAGACGCGATTAGTGTGACAGACACAGATATTGGGCTGTCGCTAGTCATACAACACGAGATTCAGACAGGAAATCATTCCCCAATTCACTGCAAACCGTATAGATATTCGCTGATGGAACGAAAAAAGGCTCTCGAACGGATTCGAGAATTCGAAGCAAGAGATGGATTGAACCCGCCACCGGACCTTGGTCATTCCCAGTAGTATTGGTACCAAAAAAGAATGGATCGATTCGCATATGCATCGATTATCGCAAGTTCAATGACATCACGATCAAAGATGTGTATCTCCTTCCCCGGATTGATGATTTGATGGATGCAATTGGGTGTGCTAATTATTTCAGTAAGTTTGATATCCGTCATGGCTTCCATCACATTCTGGTTAAGGAGGAAGATCGGCCAAAGACAACCTTTGTATTGTTTGAAGGCACGTGGCAATGGGTTCCTATGTGTCCGAAATCGGATTCAACGGGGGTTTTGAGTTGAGCAGTTCAACTCCCGTTCAACTCCCGTTTCAACTCCACGTTGAACCGAGTTGAACGTGGTACAACTTGGCCCGCGGATTTTTTTTTTTTGCAGGCAAAACATAAGTGAAAACAAAAACAAAAACATATGGGGGTGTAGATTGTTTTGCTCTCTACATCCCCATATTTTTATTTTTATTTTTTAAGAATCAAAATTATTTAAAAAAAATCAAAAACAAAACTAGACTCAAAATAGATTTTTTTTTTTTTCCTTTTTTTTTTGATTGATTGATTGATTGATTGATTGATCGATTGATTGATTGATTGATTGATTGATTGATTGATTGATTGATTGGTGGGGGATGGGGGATGGCATGGGCATGGACCCGGATTGGAATGATGGATTGA
>BFEA01000013.1:6795935-6810482 GCA_003427395.1 Chara braunii
GATATCAACTAAGCAATGGACTTGACAATGCACAAAGAGAAGAGAGCAACTAAGCAAAGATTCAGAACATGAACTTGACAATGCACAAAGAGAAGGGATCAACTAAGCAAAGATCCGGAACATGAACTTGACAATGCACAAGGAGAAGAGATCACCTAAGCAAATGGACTTGACAATGCACAAAGAGAAGAGATCAACTAAGCAAAGATCCGAACATGAACTTGACAATGCACAAGGAGAAGAGATCAACTAAGCAATGGACTTGACAATGCACAAAGAGAAGAGAGCAACTAAGCAATGAACTTGACAATGTACAAAGAGAAAAGAGCAACTAAGCAATGAACTTAACAATGCACAAAGAGAAGAAAGCAACTAAGCAAAGATCCGGAACATGAACTTGACAATGCACAAAGAGCAGGGATCAACTAAGCAAAGATCCGAAACATGAACTTGACAATACACAAGGAGAAGAGATCAACTTAGTAAAGATCCGGAACATGAACTTGAAAATGCACAAGGAGAAGAGATCAACTAAGCAAAGATCCGGAACATGAACTTGACAATGCACAAGAAGAAGAGATCAACTAAGCAATGGATTTGACAATGCACAAAGAGAAGAGATCAACTAAGCAAAGATCCGGAACATGAACTTGACAATGCACAAGCAGAAGAGATCAACTAGGCAAAGATCCGGAACGTGAACTTGACAATGCACAAGGAGAAGAGATCAACGAAGCAAAGATCCGGAACATGAACTTGACAATGCACAAGGAGAAGAGATCAACTAAGCAATGGACTTGACAATGTACAAAGAGAAAAGATCAACTAAGCAAAGATCCGGAACATGAACTTGCCAATGCACAAGGAGAAGAGATCAACTAAGCAATGGACTTGACAATGCACAAAGAGAAGAGATCAACTAAGCAATGAACTTGACAATGCACAAAGAGAAGAGATCAACTAAGCAATGAACTTGACAATGCACAAAGAGAAGAGATCAACTAAGCAAAGATTCGGAATATAAACTTGACAATGCACAACGAGAAGAGATCAACTAAGCAATGAGTTTGACATGGTAACAATAGACTAGTGGAAGCATATGCACATGGAGGGAAGATCATCCGGAACATCACATGCTATTGCGTGAGTGAGAACAAGAGTCTAAGTAGGCAAGATCATCAAGGTTGAATCAAAGGTCATCCATGGGAGTAACGGTGCACTACTACCTAGTGTATGAGTGAGAATTACAAGTTTGGAGAGCCCATGTCACCATGATCGTATCATGGATCAACCATGGGTGTAGCGCTATACCACCTACTAGTGTGGGTGCGAAAATCACAAGTTTGAAGCTCCCATATCACTAAGATTGCATCAAGAAGCATCCATGTGTGAAACGCTACACTACCTACTAGTGCGGGTGTGAAAAACAAAAGATTGAAGCTCTCAAATCACCAAGATTGCATCAAGAAGCATCCTTGTGTGAAGCACTACACTACCTACTAGTGTCAGTGTGAAATTGACAAGTTTGAAGCTCTCAAATCACCAAGATTGCATCAAGAAGCATCCTTGTGTAAAGCGCTACACTACCTACTATTGTGAGTGTGAAAAAGACAAGTTTGAAGCTCTCAAATCACGAAGATTGCATCAAGAAGCATCCATTGAAGAAGCGGAGTACTTCCTACTAGCATGTGAAAGAAAAACAAAAGTTGCACTAGGCGATCTCACAAGCTTTGAGCAAGAGATCATCCATGGAAGAATCGGATGATCTCCTACTAGTGTGTGAGTGATGAACAAAGGTTAGAGGAGCCCAAGTCACAAGTGAACAACTTGAGACCAACCATAGAATAATCGGAATACCACCTACTAGCATATGAATGAAAAACAAGAGATTGAGTAGCCCAAATCACAAGTAATCAACTTGAGATCATCCATAGATGAATCGGAACACTACCTACTAGCATGTGAATGAAAAACAAGAGATTGAGTAGCCCAAATCACAAGTAATCAACTTGAGATCATCCATAGATGAATCAGAACACTACCTACTAGCATGTGAATGAAAAACAAGAGATTGAATAGCCCAAATCACAAGTAATCAACTTGAGATCATGCACAGATGAATCGAAACATTACCTACTAGCATGTGAATGAAAAACAAAAACTGCAATATCCCATTAATAGGGAGAAGGAGAGGGGAGAAGGAGAGGGAGAAGGAGAAAGGGAAGAAGAAGAAGATGAAGAAGAGGATGAAGGGGAAGGAGAGGCAGAGGGAGAAGAAGAAGAAGAAGAAGAGGAAGAAGAAGAGAAGAGGAGGAGGAAGAAGAAGAAGAAGAAGAAGAAGAAGAAGAAGAAGGAGGGGAGGGAGGAGAAGAAGAAGAGGAAGAAGAAGGAGGAGAAGAAGAAGAAGAAGAAGAAGAAAAAAAGAAAAAAAAAGAACAAAAAAAAAAAAAAAAAAAAAAAAAAAAAAAAAAAAAAAAAAAAAAAAAAAAAAAAAAAAAAAAAAAAAAAGTTTTCTCTTCCTTCCACTCACCTTGCTAGTGTCTTATAAATGAATTCTCAATCTTGATGAAGTTCTCCTCCTTCTTGCACAACTTCTCCTTAGCTATGGTTTCCTCCTTCTTCAAGCCCTTCTCTCCTTCTTCCTTACTCTCTCTCAGGCTATGGCAAGTTCCCCCAGCTATGGTTATGGAGTCTTCCCCTCTATGAGGGCTAATGGGGCTCCTCTAGCCTCTCCTTCTCTCCTACACCCAGGGGGAATATGGCGGATCACCTCCCAGGTGTCTCTCCTACCATCACTATCCTCTAGAGTCCTCTCCACTACCTCCTAGTCTCCCCTAAGCTCCTCCACTAGCATGGGCTCCTCTCCTCTCACTCCAAGTGCAAAGGTGCTCCTGTGAGCTCACTTGGGCAGCATGGGCACTCATGCAAATGTGAGAGTGGCGGACTGCATCCTCAGCTTATGTAGGCTGAAACCAGCAGTCCGGCCAGCCCATGAGCCTCCCCATGAGCCTTGAGGTGAACCGAGGTACCCCCAAGGCAAAATTCCCTCACTAGGCCCTCCTGGAGGTACCTCGGCCTCATTTTGGCCAAGTACATGCAGTCCAAGTGGTTGGTACCAACTCAGACTGCCTCTTGGCCTACCCCGACCTCTTTTTCATTGCTCAAATGCTGCCCCCGAGGGTCCTAATGCCCAAGGGGCAGCAATACTTGAAAGAAAAAGGCCTTGTGGGTCTTTTTCTCAATTTTTTCAAGTTTCGGCCTCTTTTGAGTAGGCCAGAGCATTTTTCCATATGGCGGCACATTTTCAGCCTTGGATCTGGCTGAGATCCGACGCCAACAATAATCCGAGCTACCCCCTAGTAGCCCTTGCTTCAATTTTGAGCCCCTAAGTCCAGTTTTTCAATTTTTGGTGCATCTGGGTCTCTTTTTGGGCCAAATGCACAGTTTTTTCCTTTCCTCTCTTTTGTTTCTTTCCATTTTGGGTTGCCATCTCATTCCGGAGCTAGCCGTTTTGAGCTGGCCCACAAAAGACGGCTAGTTCCTCCCTACCATAAGGGTCATATCTCTACAATCCGGATTGCCCTCCCTCATTCTAGGAGGGATGAGGTCACTGTTGGGACATGCCAGTCCCTACTGTGCAGGTCCCAATAGGCCGACACACTCTCCTCCACTCCTTTCTCCCTTTTGTCTCATTCTCCCTCCTTTTTCTCTCTTTTTTTTTTTCTTTTTATTTTATTTCTGTTGTGACAAGTGTTAAACTGTTGTGCACCCTCTTTCTAGGCCCTAGGGCCTCATTCAAGGTCAGGTTCATGGCCGTTACATCTCGGATTCTAGTCCCCTGCCACTTGTCCCGTCGGTGGTCCCCTACACTTAGTCCCGTCGGTGGTCCCCGACACTTAGTCCCGCCGGTGGTCCCTGACTCTTAGTCCCGTCAGCGGTCCCCGACTCTTAGTCCCGTTGTCGGTCCCCGACACTTAGTCCCGTTGTCGGTCCCCAACATTTTTCGCCCTGGACGCCATTATTTTTACTTAGTCCCACGTGGCCCCGGGTGCCTTTTCCCGAGGTGTCTCATGCCCCTTGGGCGTCTTGTCGCCCCATAGCAACCCCTCTCCTTAGTCTTTCCTCGCGCCTTGTGCGTGCCGATCTTTTTGGTCGTGGGCCTCCGCTCCGAGGCTCCCATAGATGGTCCTCACGTTGGCCCCTCATTTTCTGGCTTCCCGCGGCTTCTGGCCGCCCATCTCTCGACTTCCTAATTCCCTTACTGTTGTTGCGCTGCAATTGCTAGTTCAAAGGACGCTTTGGCCTTAGTTTTATTGTATTCTGATGGCCCTCCCGGCCTTCTGCTATGTTCTATGTGCCCCTGTTCTTGCGCTCGCTTGCTTGCCGCCGCTAATCCTTTCCTCTTGTGGTTCTCTCCTCAGGGCACCACTCCCTTTTGCGGCCTAGTCCTTTGTCTTTTCTCTCTCCTGCTTCCTCACTCCAGATTTCTCTGTTGTGCACAAATTGTCCGTATTCAATCTCTCGAGTGATGGGAAGTTATTCGGGACCCACCAGTCCCGACACATTACCCCCACTCATTCGCGATGTCCTCATCGCGCACCAATCTCTTGTTAGTAGGTTTTGGAGGGATAGACGGGAGAGGAGGGTGAGGTGTTATGGGTGGTTAGTTTGCCAGGGTCCGTTTTGTTCTTTTCCCATTCCTTTCTCAATGTCTTCCTTAGCTTCCGCCCCTTGGGGTGGAGGAGGGTATGGGGGAGTCGAAGGTTCTACAGCTTAGACCAGGTTGCTAATTTCCATCATAGCTCTGCCTCTTTATCTTTCCCTCAATCGAGACGCGAACTTCTTCTTCAGTCAACTCTGTATACTCAGCAGGGCAGCCCATAATTCTTTCGCCTTCAGTAACATGAAGCAGACGAGGCTCTCCTTGCTTCATGCACTTAACTACTGGTATGCTTGCTTTATTCCCAGGGTGACAATTTGTAGTCATAACACAATTGGTTTTCTCATTTTATGCCTTGGCTTTGTTGGTAACAAACTGTAGGCAAGTTTTTAGATGCGACTCAATGTCAGGCATTTGCTCCGGAAGGAAGATGTTTGTCTAGTACAACCGCCGCCTTTGCTGTGGTGATACCCACTTCGAATCGGTGAGCCCAGGCACAATTCCCCTTAAGTGTTTCGTAATCTCAAATCTGTCTTCTCATTTCATCGAGGAAGCATTCTTGAGCAGAAACCATTTTGGTCTTGCCTCATTCATTACTCTTATAAAAAAATAATCTACTTTTCGGCCCGTGCAATCCATGTTTTCCCTTTACCGTTCCCCGACGCTCAGGCCTTGCCAAATCCACATGCATCTCCCCCGGGTCCTTTCGCCCGACTTTCCTCAGGTCCTGCCAATTTTGCATTCATATCACTCTTTGTCCTTTCTTGTTTCTTGCTTATTTTTAACTTTTTCATGCATGCTGCCCAGTTCATCCCTTGTGCATCTCTCTTTTAGACACCTTGTCAGACCGGTTTCCAAAGACTCATCTGTTTCCCAGCCTGCCAGTCCTTCTCTAAGATCCATACATAGTCCATCATATGAGTCTTTTCTTTTCCAGACGTCTTACTCGGCCCATTTTCAAGCTTATGTCAAATCAATCACACAAGTCGCTTGCCAGGCCTTTTCTCAAGCTCATGCAACGTCAATTTCTCACCCGTTTCTCTTCTGCACATCTTGTCAGGCCTTTTCTTAAACCCGCGCAAAGTTAATTACTCATCCATTTTTCTCTTCTGGACATCTTGCCAGACCTCTTCTCAAGCTCATGAAACGTTAATTACTCATTCATTCTTTTCTTTTGGACATCTTGCCAGACTTTTTCTCAAGCCTGCACAAAGTCGATTACTCATCCATTTTTTTTTTCTGGACATCTTGCGAGGCCTTTTCTCAAGCCTGCGCAAAGTCAATTACTCATTCATTCTTTTCTTCTAGACATCTTGTCAGGCCTTTTCTCAAGCCTGCGCAAAGTCAATTACTCATTCATTTTTTTTTTCTGGACATCTTGCCAGACCTTTTCTCAAGCCTGCGCAAAGTCAATTACAAAGTTCAAACTTCGAACTCATAGCTCAGTTTTTCAAGTGTGGCCCTGCTGATGAAAACGGAATATGGGAGGAATTAAAAAGGAGGGAAAAAGAGGAGAGAATGATGAGAAAGGAAGGAGGAGCAGGAGGAGGAAGACGAAGAGGAAATACTTATGATGATGATAATGTTGTTGATGATATTGATGAGATGACACTTCTGCTGCTCTTGACGATGATAAAGTTGTTGCTGCTCTTGATGCTGATGACCTTTTCAAGCAGGTGTAATGAACCCAGTCTCGTTGAGAAGCCAGTCAGTATTGCAATAGGAATCTGAACCCAGCACGCCTCATGAAGTCTCCAACATCAATTACAAGTCCATGTCACGATCATATGCACATCTCAAGAGTCTCGTCTCATCAAAGAAGAGCCTAAGAGGTAAGAGGGAGGAGAGAAGAGACAGAGAAGAGGAGGGAGAGTCACAATGATAATCAATAGTACATGTATGTTTCCCTCTCTCTCCCTCTCCCACTTCGGGCTTCTCCCCTATCGACACCTCAGCAATGAATGTTTCTCTGACGTCCTCTCACATAATCACTTGTGCAGACCATTACAATACGCTCATCCTCCATTGCAATCAGACTCGCTTTCTTTCACAACTCACATACATGTAAACAGGTAGCGCAACAATCTGGCGACAAGCGCCCACTCAGAACTCAGAGATATGGTAACCAAGAACGCAGTTCAGATACAAGCTCACTTCGAAGGGCTATGGCGCAACAGCGCCTGTACAACTCTCTGTTCGTCGCCAACCCAACTCTGTTGTTCACACACACAGGATCACCCTGGATATCCCACATGTGTCATACTGTACACACACCCACACACACACGCTACACTCCTCTACCAGCTATGGCGGCTATGGCCGCCACTACCCCTATCGCTATGGCTAAACTCTCCTTCTCGCCCACTTCGTCTTCGGGCTCACTGCAGACCACCTCGCACAAGTCGTTGTGGCAGCACTTCCGCATGGCTTACGCAGGAATGAATGAATGGCTGGGCACTGCCTCTTGATTTATACTTCTGTATCTTGTTGGTCTGCCCCTTTTCCATGCCCCTGGTGCACACAGTCCCGCACGGTACTTGCTTGACTGGACTGTGACTGACTGGGACCGGTACCGCGGACTGCATTGGTTTGCACTGCCAACTCAATGCAGTCGCACTGCTGATGTACCGCAGTTGGGCTCACCACTTGCCCACTTGCCTCTGTCTAAACGTGAGCCATACTTCGGAAAGCCACCACTAGGACCTTCCGGAAGGCTGCAGACTTGGCCTTTCGAACACTGTAGCAGCTACGACCTTGACCTTTCAGGACTGTAGCAGCTACAACCTTGACTTCTCAGGACACCTACAGCTACGACCTCTAGGCCTCACTATGACCTCTATCCAATAGGTCTACAGATCGAACCCCTACCACCTACGGACCTACGACAGGCTACCAACTGTTACAAATACACAGGTCACGGGTTCAACTCTCGGGGTCGACACAGGTAATGTACACAGGTAAGGTAAAGTCTAAGGATCGAGCCCTGGGATCTGCATTTGCTACCGCTAGCAGGTGAATACTGTTTCACTCCCGCCGGCCTAAATTCGAGGTCCTCCGATAATAACTCAGTCCAAGGCAGGACCTTTACCTTTCCTATCTCTCTCGTAGGCCCTAACTATGCCGGGAGCTGTTTCTAGAAGTTCTGTTCTAGTAAACCAGCGGTCGTCCTCTGGTTCCTGATAAGCAAACCGGACCTTATACTGTTTCTGTGGACGACCTCTACCTCCTGTTCTAAACACATCTTCACGTACAATGCAGTCAATGTCATACCTTCGTCCATGTCTGGAGGGATCATGGATCTTCTAGATGGAAACTGTTGACTTGTGACACGCGGCAACAACTTTGATGCATGAAACACAGGGTAGGTGTGGAGGTGTGTTGAGATCTCTACTGTGTAGGACGGCCCATTTTCTCTGCCCTTGACTTCTAGCACCGGCCATGGTCCCCTGTACGCTGGCAGTAACTTATGCGAGATGTTTTCCTCAGGAGCAAACTCTTTGGACTTGACCCAGACTAATGATCTTTCTCTTATGATGGATGCCTCACATGAGAATCTTGAGGCAATTCAACGTATTATGGATGAATTCCGCAAACTCTCTGACATGAAGGTAAACTGGGGGAATAAAACCATAGGTTGGTGGATTCACTATCAGGGAGTTAGGCCCCACCTACTCCCGAAGAGGTTGACCCGCTTATGTGGTTGGAGAATCGCGCGTGGCCTCTCCCCAAATCATCCCCATCAGTCTCCCCAGATATAGTACTTTCTGATCGCCAGGCAGTTAGGGGGGATCTTTCCAGGGATCCTTTCTGGATTGACCTACTAAAAACTTGGAGAAAACTCCCCATTCCAGATAAAGTAACGCCGGAAAGATGGAAAGAAGTTTGCCAACAACCCTTATTCAATAATACTCTAATCAGAGATGCACATGGTTGCACCCTTCCCTGCACAGATTCCCCTTGGAAGGGTTGGATTTCAAGAGGAGACACAAGGATTAGAGATATCTGGAATAAGGAGACCAATGATTGGATTGATTTACCGAATATCAATGTCATATTAAAACATTGTCATTATTAGAAGGAAGGTTTGGAACAAATAATAGATATTATTCCTCTTGATTGGGTTAGGATTCTGAAGAAAGGTCCTACTCTCATGCCAAACGATTGGGTATCCACACATGATCAACCAGGGATAGTAGGAAAGATTAATGAAGTCCATGCTTCTGGCGATGTATTAATGACAGTTTTTGACTTGAGTGATGACGGATTCCTCAGGAACACTTCACAACAAATTGTGAGTCTAATCCAATCATTCCGCTCATTAAGGATTAGAGTTCTAACGATTAAGGATAGGYTGYTGGCTTACAAACCAGACACTCCTATTTCCCATCTCCCCATAGACCCTGTAAGTTGGTCCTGGTCTTCTTTTGCATATGCAGGACGCTCACATACCCAAACTCTTCATACGCTGACGGTAAAATCCACGTACAGAATGCTGCGCCCTATGATTAATTTAAAGGATAGAATTCAGGAGAGATGGATGAGACACTTGAATATAAGCAAAGAAGATCTCCAGTCAGTTAAATGGTTCCATTCAACCAAATCCAAACCAGCGAAAGTTTGCATCACTACAATGGCAGATCACTCACCGATGTTTGTCAACCAATGATTGGATTATTGATAGAACGACACTGGAGCAAAGGGGTATAGCCCTTCCCTGGTGCAAATTCTGCAGATCTGCCTTTCCATCCAAATTGATCCCGCAAACCATAGAGCATATATTTCTACAGTGCCCAGGTGCGGTATGGATCTAGCGCTGGTGGGATCGGATTTGGGATCAGATTGGAACCTCCCTGCCATGGCCATGGTATTGGAAAGCCCTCCTTCTGGAAACCTGGGTCCCATCCAGTGATGATAACTTCACAACCAATCTATTCACGATTGGAAGAAGAGCTATCATATGGTCCATATGGACGCGTAGGTGTACGTTTGAAATGGAGGGTGCACGGCTCGATGACTCTTCACAGACTCCATTAAACAGCAAGTCCAATTAGAAATCATTTTCAGATGGGATTTTGTCAAAGCAAAGATTAAAACTCTAAAAAAAGAAAAGAATATCGAGCAGCACATAAAAACATTTAATCAAAACTGGCTTGGAGGGGACCAAGGAGGTAAAATAGGATAGGTTAAATGGAATGGAGGGTGTGAGATTGCTCAGGATGAGCCCCCAAGAAAGTATATATTACACTTTAATGACTGGACCAACATCGATCCCTCCATCCCCCTCAGACCCTTTTCTGAATTCCCTGATCCTTTTCCTCCATCCAAGCTTGCCTTAGTTCCTATTTCATGGTATAGACATGCTTGACAGTAGTAGTCTCTGTATTTTGTCTACCTGTCTGCGGGGAAGGTTTTTGGCAGCTAGACACAAATTGCAGTTTTAAAAGATCGGTATCTCAGCAAGCATCAATATTAGTCCCAGACAAACCGCTGGGCCTATTTTTCAAGGGGGAAAGTCTCTTAAAACAGGAGGATTAGAGGTGCTAAATGGTCATGATTTTTTGGCGCCCTTTCAGGGTGAAGAGGCACAAGGATGCTCTGATCATTTCAGATGGGACGCTGGGCCCGGTTCCCAGCATGTGTAGTTCGGTGTCTCTTCAAGTGATCCTGATGTAAAGGGACGCTGGACCCGTTTTCCACCAGGTGCAGCTCCCCACCAATGGAACGGAGCCATCGCGCGCGAAGGGAGATTAGAGGGGGTATCTGCTCTTATCAGCATCCCCTCTTTTCCCCAGCAAGGATGTTAAAAAAAAAAAAAAAAAAAAAAAAAAAAGTCACCTACTTGGAACTGCGATGGGCGACGGTGCTTATTGGCTTGCTCTATCATACTATGTTGAGCCTTCCTGAGGTTCTTGACAATTGTAGCTAGTTCTCTCTCGTGCTGTATCGCAAACTCCCTGGTACCGGTGTAGGGCCTTACCCTGTTAGACTTTCAAGCCTGTGTCGACCCGCTGTGAGGAAACCCGGGGAGGGGTCGCCTACCGCTCGCTGAAGCCAAGGGCAACAACATCTATCACTCGCTGCGCCCGCTTCCAAGGTCCTCAACGACCATCAGGGTGACGGGGAATGTACTGCATGTCATGTTCCACTTCGAACTGGATTAGATGTCCTCTTTCGTTCCTTAAGAAAAACAACAATTATTTAAACAAAAATTGAATAAAACTTGTCTATCCTGCAAGTCTGTAATCTAAGCTCAGTCCTGGGTAATGATCAATCATTCGATCTGCAGACTTGTTGAGGTAAAACAGTTGTTTGTTTCCCGTAGACTCACGCTGACACGATTGCATGGATACGGGGGGGGGGAGAACTTGTAAAACACACAAGAGTGTATGAAGCAAAGGGGCAGGTTACAAGGGCAGCACTCAAATATGTCGCGAGTGTAAGAATCAATAATGAATCGCAGTTGAATCACTTGGGATATTACCCCATCTCGTCCCAACCAGAAATGCACCATTCTCGAATAAGGATTTCGCTCCGAATGGACGATGCAAGTGCCACTGACTCCACAATGAACAACAAATGTCTTGTTTCACGTTCTAGTGTGCAGCCAATGCCCGGGCTGTCTATGAGGTCCTCAGAGTTGGTTCGGTAAGCGTCTGCCTGCAACTATTCTGCCAATAGGGAATGTATGCTCGATCTAGTATTCGTTCTTTATTTCGCATGCACCTGGCAGCTGCTACGACAAAGATACCTAGAGCCTGATTAGATACAATTATAAACCTCCAATCTGCTCCCACTTGTGTGCCCTCACGCTACTCGCACTCCCCGCTTCATCTCACTTCCCTTAACATCTTTTTTTCGTTCACTGTTTCACTCTGGCTCTTAGCTCTCCCCCTTCCCTCTGTGAGCCAATTAGTTGCTCGCTTTCAAAGGACCCAGTCACTCAATGAGTAAATAACCTCGATTTGAGTGAACGGTCAGGCAAGTCATCAGGTTCAATTCTTGGGCGTGCCCCTAACCCAATCGAACGACTCGATTTTGAGTGGACCCGCGAGCTAGTTCTCTTACACGATTCTGCTCAAACTGGTAGGGTAGACATCAGGCTCGATTTGGGTGGACCAGCGACCCAACTCACAAACTCATTTTCGAGTGCCTCGAGCGAACGCAGCAGCCACTTCCACTTTGGCTGTAACTCAAGCCTCTCACGAAAGTTGGTCTTGAGTATGAGAGCAAGCCAACCAAAGAACTATCTTTGAGTATGAAGGCGAGCCAATCAATGAACAAATTTTTGGATATGACAAGGAGCCAATCACTGAACTGTATTTTAAATATGAAAATGAGCCAATTTTGTCGTCGAACTCGAGCACCCGATCACAGTTTTATGCCTGCTCGCTCACACTCAATGCTCCACGTCTCTTTCCTTTTTCCTCACTTGCTCAAACACATGCATCCTGCTAGCAGTTTATATGGCAGTCAGACACATTTCTCTTTCTCTTCGTCTCGTCCCTCGCTCATGATAGCATTTCAGCAATTTGCTCGTGGTCAGGTTGTAGGCAAATCGAATCTAAGATAACATTATTTACAATTATCACTCGTTTTCCCTTGCTACCGAGGAGAGGGGAAATGGTCCCTCTATCGTACATTCACTCACTCGGTCATTCTCTCTTTCTCTCTCTCATCCGACGCACATGCCTCCTCAATCACAAGCGCTCTCTCTCACTACCCACAGATTCTCTCTCACTTATCCGCGCGCCCTAGAGGACGCACACATAGAAAAAATAAACCATAACTATGAAAATGTGTCTTCTTATTATTGATACAAGTGGACCCGCCGCGGTAGAGGAATAGGGTCAGGCACAGAAGGGGACGAGGGCGAACAATGATTTTCTGTTTCACATATGATGCAATAATGACAACCTTGCATATCCTTCCCATGTCTCTCTCTTTCTCCTGTCTCTTATACACATCTAGATGTGTATAAGAGACAGCCCTACCAATCGTCACCACTTCCCTCCCCCTCCCGTGTCTCGTCACCACCGTCGTCCTTCCTCTCGAGAGACAGCAACAGAATGCCCGCTCCTTCTCCCGCGCCTTCTCCACCCCGTCCCGTTTCTCCTGACGCTCCTTCTCCAGCCCCTCCTGCCGCTTCTCCCGGCGACTCCCGCCGCTCCTCCTGCTGCTCCTCCTGCTCCTCCTCCCGCGCCTTCTTCCCTCCTTCCGCTGCTCCCACTCCTTTTCCTGCTCCTCCTCCGCCAAACAACGTGACAAAGATCCCGCCATAGCCATCTCCTACGAAAAAAAAAGAAAAGAGGCTCCTGCTCCTTCTCCTGCTCCTCCTCCTGCGCCTCCTCCGCCCCTTCCCGTTCTCCAACTTCTCTGTCCTGCTCCTTCTCCCGCTCCTCCTCCCACTCCTCCTCCCCCTCCCGCTCCTCCTCCAGCTCCTTCCGCTGCTCCCGCCCCTCCTCCTGCTCCTCCGCCAAACAACGTGACAAAGATCCCCCACTAGCCATCTCCTACAAAAAAAAAAAAGGGCTCCCGCTCCTTCTCTCGTTCCTCCTCCCGATCCTCCTCCCTCCCCTTCTCCCGCTCCCCCTCCTGCTGCTCCTCCTGCTCCTCCTCCTCCGGTTGGTTCTCCTGCTCTCTCCCCCGTCCCTCCTCCCAATCCTCCCGCTCCTCCCGCTCCTCCTCTCGCTCCTCCTCCCACTCCTTTTGCCGCTTCTCCTCCTCTTGTACCTCCTCCCGCTCCTCCAACCTGCCGCGCGTTGATCCGCCTCCACATGTATGCGGCTCCACATGTATGCGGCTCCTCCCACTCGTGCTCCCTCTCCTTCTCAAGCTGCTCCACCCGTGCCTCCTCTGCCCCTTCCCGTTTCCCCTCCTCCTCCTTCTCCCGCTCCTCCCGCTCCTCCCGCTCCTCCTCGCGTTCGTTAACCCCCTCCCCGTTTGACCTTCCGCTCCTCCTCCCGCTCCTTCTCCCGCCCCTCCTCCCGCACCTCCGCCCCTTCCTGTTTCCCCTCGCGCTCCTTCTCCCGCCCCTCCTCCTGCTCCTCCTCCCGCTCCTCCTGGCGCTCCTCCTACCACACCTCCTCCTGCCGCTCCTCCTGCCGCACCTCCTCCTCCCGCTCGTTCTTCCGCTGCTCCCCCCACTTCTCCCGCTCCTCTGCCAAACAACGTGACAAACATCCCTCCATAGCCATCTCCTACGAAAAAAAAGAAAGAAAAAAAGGCGTCCCCTCCTTCCCCCGCTCCTCCTTCGCCAAACAACCGATGGACCGCCGTTGCATGCTCCTCCTCCCGCTCCTTCGCTCGCTTCTCCCGCTCCTCCTCCCGCTCCTCCTCCGCATGTATGCGGCTCCTCGCGCTCCTTCTCCCACTCGTGCTCCCTCTCCTTCTCAGGCTGCTTCCCCCGTGCCTCCTTCACCCCTTCCCGTTTCCCCTCCTCCTCCTTCTTCCGCTCCTCCCGCTCCTCCTTGCGTTCGTTAACCCCCTCCCCGTTTTCCCTTCCGCTCCTCCTCCCGCTCCTTCTCCCGCCCCTCCTCCCGCACCTCCTTAGCCCCTTCCTGTTTTCCCTCATGCTCCTTCTCCCGCCCCTCCTCCCACTCCTCTTGGAGGAGCGTGGCTCCTCGCGCTCCTTATCCCACTCGTGCTCCCTCTCCTTCTCAGGCTGTTCCCCCCCTGCCTCCTCCGCCCCTTCCCGTTTCCCCTCCTGCTCCTTTTCCCGCTCCTCCCGCTCCTCCTCGCGTTCGCTAACCCCCTCCCCGTTTGCCTTTCCGCTCCTCCTCCCCCTCCTTCTCCCGCCCCTGCTCCCTCTCCTTCTCAGGCCTGTCTCTTATACACATCTAGATGTGTATAAGAGACAACCCTTATTCAATAATACTCTAATCAGAGAT
>BFEA01000013.1:6810788-6824723 GCA_003427395.1 Chara braunii
GACCGCCGTTGCATGCTCCTCCTCCCGCCCCTTCTCTCGCTTCTCCCGCTCCTCCTCCCGCTCCTCCTCCACCAAACAACGTGACAAAGATCGTACCTGCCGGACGAGCCCCCCGCTCCTTCTCCCGTGGCTCCCGCTCCTCCCGCTCCTCCTTCGCCAGACAACTCCCGCTCCTCCTCCCTCTCCTCCTCCTCCCGCTCCTCCTCCCTCTCCTCCTCCTCCTCCCGCTCCTCCGCCAAACAACTGACGGACCGCCGTTGCACAGTCCTCCTGCCCCTCCAGCTGCTCCCGCTCCTCCTCCGCCAAACAACATGACAAACATCCTACCAGGCGTAGGCCCCGCTTCACACCTGCCGATGGACCGTCCTACCTGCCGGATGTAGGCCCGCCTTGCACCTGCTGACGGACCGTCGTCGCACGAACTTCCCGCCGCCGGCTACAGCCGAGTTTTGGTTCGGCCTATGTGGTGCCCGTCGGTTTCAGTCCGCGCGCCGCCCGACGCCCTCCAGTCACACTCCGCGCTCCAGTCCCGCCCCCCGATTCCCGTTCGGCAACCGACACCGATTTTCCTTGGGCCCAGCGGGAAGCGTCACGCTGGGCCCTTTACAGTCTTTAAGAGTATAGGGAAGGGATAAAATAGGCTGCAGATATTTCTTTTTCCGCTCGCGCCACACTCCTTTACGGCCAAGTTAGCAGGGCAACACTCACTCTCTCACTCTGCGCCCATCTACTCGCCCAAACTCCCTAGTCAACAAGGGTAATCATGGGCTCTCCAGTGCTTGTATTTGGACTTACCTGTTCAGGAGAACTGATCCGCACATAATCGAGGGGGCATGTGCCCTCCCTCAAAAGGGTATGCTCACGCTTTCTCTCTCTACCATTTGCAGACCCGTCGGCACTAGAGTCTTCTTCTCTCACATAGTTAGAGGCACAGGCGTGATCCCCTTTCCGTATGAGCCCCCCATCGTTACTCAGCAGCCGTCTGTACAATGATCCCGATCTCGTTTGCCCTCTAAAGTCATCCCACATGAAGAGTCTCCTATGGAATCATCGATTGCAAGTATCAGATCCGTTGGCCGATCATGCGGAGTACATCGTGTTCGTTCCCCCTTAAATTGAACACTTCTTTGTGAGCGACTGTGACCCTAGTTGACTCCAAAAGCCGCGCATTGCAGATGCACCTCGCTGTTCACCCGCAGGTCTGGCACCAAATTCGTTGTTCGCCTCTACTAAGGAAGGAGCCGTTGCGTTCATCTGGTGTGTGACTGATTCTCAAGCCGTCTTCCCTCCCTTGACGAACAGGGATATCCGGGCCGTATCCGATGAGCTCGCGCGCTGCTCGAGTGCTGCGTATGCCGCGCATGCCCCCCCAATAGTCTCTCCCTCCTTCCACTCAGTCATACCATAGAGCACAGACGACGACCAAACGGATCTGAAGAGGGCTGCGTACGCCTAGCTCACCGAATGAATCCATCCATCCCGTGATCATCCCTTTCCTTGCTCTGAAACGAGCTGTGTTGTGGGCGGTGTACGCCAAGCACGCCTCCCCCTGCGCCTACTCCGAAAAAAAATGTCTCCCATTTCCTTTTGCTGGCCCTCCTATATTGCCTGCTGGCTGCAGCCTTGGTCTAGGACAAAAGGCCCATCCCTTTTCAGCCAGTGTCATTCCGTGGCTGAGGACTGGTCCTGCCCCGTACCTGCGGTACCAGGGTTTTAGGCACGGTTTGTCGAGCTTGCGCCATGTCAAGAATGTGTAGAACTGCAGTGGGCCTCTCCAAATAATATTAGTGAACCAGATCAGACCAAATGTTGTTCCAGCTCGCACAACAGCCGTACCTGTACCAAAAGTAGTGGTCCGCAGCAGCCTAGATCCGGATTGTGGTACCGTATCAGAAAATACCCATGTCCAACTGTCCTCGTACCATGCCTGTGTCGAACTGCAATAGGCTTAATACCAACAACCTAGAGTGTCGTAGGCTATCAGGCTAACTAGGACGAGTTGCCGCAATACCATATCATACCAAATACCGGACCAAAGAGCCCACATGTCGTACCAACGCCTGTTCCGAACCAGCAACCGTACCAAACCAATACAGAATACCGTACCGTGCCGCAAATGTACCACGAGAGTACCGGATAAATGACTATACCGCACCTGTTCCGAACCAGTGTTCCGTGCCAAAATAATGAAGTCGCGTGACCCGTCTCTAGTAGAACCAGTAGCAACACCAAACCAACCATGTCGCCATAACCCAAAAATCGGTTCCGCTCACTCAACAATATCGGGGTCATACCGAGGGTAGCAATCAGATCAATCAGGCAAAACCAAGCGTGGGTTCATAATTACCAGGACTCGCGCGGATCAATGGACTCCGGGCAAATAAACAATTCCTGACAAAAATTCATCAAGAGTAAATTCCATTAAAATCAATGAAATAATAATTAATCATTTATTTTCTCCTTGTTAATTATTTTTATTTTTTTTACGCTCTATTAATTATAATATTGGATTTAATGAAAATAGAAGGCGATTTTATCAAGGATAAATTTCGATGAAATTTAATTAAATAGAAAATATTCCTTTATTTTCTTCCCTTTAATTATCTCTAATTATTTTTCCCAATTTTTAATTTGGTATTTAAATTAGCAAAAATTGAGGGTTCATTTCCTCGTCAATTGCTCAGTGTGAAAAGGGGCGCGGCGAGGCCTAATACCACATCTCCGTACTGCGGTCGGCCGCTCCGGGAACAGGCTTCGGACGGACGAAAATAGAGGGAGTTAGGCGTGGCAGGCGCGACCGTTCATCATGTTTAATTCAAGGGCTAGTTCTCATGGTCGGTGGGGGGAATTTTAGGAACCCTTTTCCGACCCCTAATTTCTTCCAACGAGTCCAATAAAAGCCCCGGTCGGTTCCTCCCTAGGCTCTTAGCCCAAGGCCCAATCCGTCGAATTTCAGGCGGTCGACTGGTCTACGGTCGCCCGACAAACAAGCCCGGACCTCTTCTTGACGCCCCCGTCGAGCCCGCTCCGTCTCGATCAGACGAATCGTATAAGATTTAGAATTACCCCACTTGCGCGTCTCTTATGCCTGCGCTTATTTGTCTTGTGCTTAGATATTCCGGGGACTCTAGGACTGAGAGGATGTTTCTTGCCTCCCTTATGTCGCGGTCGTTTGGACTGAGATATAGGGAAGTTTTTCAGTTTTTTTCTTCGTTGGAATGAGAGTGACCTCGATGATCCGCTTCGTTTAATGCGGACCCTACGTTTAGGCCTCCGAAGTACAAAAAGCCATCTCCTTCTCTTTTCTAGCGTCAAACCCTTTACTTTCCTTGTCTCTACTCTCTTTCTCTTCTTCGAACTCTCACCTACCTCGAACTGTCTCGACGGTCCCTCATCTGCCACCTTGGCTTTCCCCTTCCCTTTTGGATTTGACAGAGTTGGTGCAGGGGTAGGGGTTTCCCTCGGCCTGAACAACTTCAATCTGGCCCCTGCCACATGGTCTTTCCAGTTTGACCCATCTAATTCAGTTATCATATACGCGCCCCAACTAAGCGCACCGACTACGCGGTAAGGTCCCATCCATCTGTTTGCCAACTTTCCTGACCATGTCCTCTCTAATTGCCAGACTATGTGGCGCCTAATATGAAATTGTGTGTGCATGCATGCAAAGGCCCCGAAAGGACTAAGGGGTCTGCGTCAATAAGGTTGAATGAGGAATATGAGACCCGATGGGTGCGTAAAGGCGAGGGGGAGGACGGCTTCGCCGCACCCCGATGACGCCGGAGGATCACGGTAGTTAGGGAAATGGTGCACGGCCTAAGGATGACGCTTAGCCTACGCACAAGAGAAGAGAAACGCTCAAAGAGCCCTTGGACTGCCTGTGTATTGGAAGGGGCAATTGCCTGAGGACATAACTAAGAATCAAAAAAAAAATCAGCGTTGACCGAATAACTAGCAAGATTGCCACCTGGCGTGAGGGCTGAGCTACATCCCCAATGTCAAAGCTCTCTCGCGCGATGGCCCATCCCCATCCATCTCAAAACACTAGGTGGGGATGACCCTGGGACGAATGGCCTGCGCCTTGAGCATGAGCGTGGGCAGGCCGAGCCAACTGGGACCCGCAATGGGGTCGACTAAGGCTCGAAAGTCTACCGGGGTATGGCCCTGACATTTGATACGCATAGCATCGTCCATACTACTCTATGATACCTTGATCCGTAAATTTTTAAATGGAGTTACCACTACCACGTCCCAAAATACACTTGCATCTTTACCACACACCGTAATCCAAATGTGCAATCCCACTACAACCATCATCACATCACTCACTCATCACTCACTTATCTAACGCCATTGATAAAGATTATCGTTTCGCCTAGATCATCAGCCTGCTTTTAACCTGGGTTCGTTCTCTAAGGACCCCGGTAGGCATCCGAGATCACCGGCAACGGCGCCACCTGTCGAGCGCATCGGTCCCGCACGAGGACCCTCCCGGCCGCGTCACGCAGGATTTGGCAGGACTTGTCGAGGAGAGCGTTTGCCGCTCCGGTCGATTGCGCCAGCCGTACCTTTGCAAGCCCCTACGACAGGACAGGGTCACGCGAGGCACCGCTACCTCCACCTGCGGGAGCTGTCACCATCCCTTAGGTGGGCGTATCCCCGCCGAGCTACTAAACCACATGCGAAGGCTTTTCGTATGCAATAGCAGAGGTGGCCCAGCCGAGGGCGTTTCTCGTTCGCTGTACTAGGTACGCGCGGTCAACGCCCAAAATCGAACCCGTACACAAATCGACGCACTGGGGGGTTGAGGTCCCAAACGCGACTCGACGTCGGTCGACTAGGACACATCCTACATACCACGCGTTACACCACGACACTCACAAAAGTGGAAGGACACAAAGCAAATAACACAACAACACAACAACACAACAACACAACAACACTCTTAGTCCCTTCAGTATCCGACCCATAACCTTCTGAAGCGAGAGTCAGATAGGCATCGCGAGCTGAACTTAGTATAAAAAGTTGGGCGGACGCATGGCCTTCTCATATTGACCAGCCATGCGTGAATATGTGAGCATTCACACTGATGGGGTACTATGTAGTACTCGTAATCGCGCGACCCTTGATAATCTCGAGGGTCTTGTTCGACACTTAAGTGTCGGCTGACAAGCGCTTTGAGGGGTTAATCTCTCAACGCTAGACAACCGCCACGGCGGGTGGTCACCACACCCTCTTCTTCACCCTGTGGAGAGTGGGTGGTACACAGGTTCCAGCCTGTGGTGGCAATCATCTCTTATGGCCCTGGAGACCAGCTCCATCATCTGCGGTCTGGAAAGAAATCAAGGGGTTTGACTCTGACGGCTGTCACGGACTATAACGTCCAACTATAAAATTCTAAAAGCAAGAAGGATGAAAGGGGAATCTCTTTTTTCCCTCAAAGTATAATCTGTTTAACCCTTGCACAGGGTCATAATAGGATGCGCGAACACCCAACGCGTATGTATGTACATATATATATAGAAGGTTATAAATATGTGACGATCACTTCTCACAATCACAATGAGATTCCTCTCAGCCATATATACTTAAGTGATCGTAGGCAGTCAAATACAAAGTCTGAATCACCAAACATACCTGCAATCACATCAAAGATCCATATCAACAGAGCACACACTACACGGGGTCAACTTCAACCATTCTTTGCGCTCACACCCCTCGCTTTAGCCATACAAGCCTCACTCTTCGTGCAACTCTCAAAATAAAATACTCAACACTTTATTTAATGGCCATTCAATTAAAGTCCGGGTAAAAACACAACAAAACAAATCAAACCACAGGGCTAAAGCCTTTAGGTTGAGTGGCAAGAGCGGATTAGAGTCAAACCAGAAACCGACCTCTTATCTAAGGATAACAGAAAAGTGATCCTTGTAGAATCAGCTTGAAGATAGTCAAACCTTGAATCAATATGAATAAAGGTGACCTGCAATGCAGCACAGGCCAGTACCCAAACCATACTTGGGTGATTAAGAAATAATCATACCTTCCTAACTAACCTCTAATGTTTATTTAAAAATGTAAGAAATTTCGGCAACATATCCCCTAAATAGGATGGGTTATCAGATTTCTCCTAGCTGAAAATAATCTAACTCTCCAAATTTTATAAAATTTCGGCAGCGCTTCCTGTAGGAAAAGTGTCTTCTCAGAATTTCTACGAGTCCAAAAATAACTACCTTTTTCAAATTTGTAGAAATTTCGGCAGCGCTTCCCGTAGGAACAGGAGATTGTCAAGATTTATACAAACCTGAAAACAAAAAGACAAAGCAAAGCTATACTTGGGACTAACTTCTGACACTTGCTTGATAGTTGGGATTGAAGATAGTTTACACGATTCTCTTTTAGAAGATGGTATCGTGAGCTATCGTCAACTCTAACTTCAAGTAAGGTCAGTCGTATCTTTATCCCAAACTCTCTCTCCCATCATCCATCTCACCTACCTACGGCTCCAACACTTGGCGAGCATCTAAGCAACTAACCTATCGAAAAGGCGTCCCAGAGTGAGAGCCCACAAGCATGCATAAACAAACATCTCTCACAATCCCACATCAGTTTGACCCAAGTAGCTCGTTAGATCACTCAGTTCTTCTTTCTTTGTATGTCCCCCTTGCTTATGGCATACAATCAGACAATGCCCTAACTTAAGGGTATGTCCAACCTGCCTAAACAAACAAGTAAAAGTACGCACAACTGGACTGCCCTAACTTAAAGGTATGTCCAACACAACATCGACTCTGGTCATAAAACATATGACCAGACCGCCCTAACTTAAGGGTACGTCTAGCTTCTGCTTAACTGACGACATGAAGCATAAAACTAGACTGCCCTAACTTAAGGGTATGCCTAGTCAGCTTTAGACAAAGTTACGTAGGGCATAGGATTAGGCTGCCCCAACTTAGGGATGTGCCTAACCTGCCTAAAACAAGTACGAACGACAAAAGGTCGGACCGCCCTAACTTAAGGGTACGTCCAACCTACATCATGTCAACGACAAGGGCATATCACTAGGCCGCCCTAACTTAAGGGCGCGCCTAGCTAGCCTAAACAGTTTTAGGTACATAAGACAATATGACAAGGCCGCCCTAACCTAAGGGTACGCCTGATCTGCCTGAACAAAGTACAAACGACGTATGACTTAGCCGCCCTAACTTAAGGGTACGCTTAGTCTCCGCAACGACAATATAAGAGAACAACCATTGATATACTTGCACAAACTTTATACTTTTCTCTCTTGTTAGGCAGATAATCAAACCTACCCAACTTAGGGAGACATCCAATCCTGCCATGTGTTTAAAAGAGAAAATAAAAAAAGATTTATACTAACTCTCTGCTCCTTTATATTATCACAAGCATAGGACTGAACCGCCCTAACTTAAGGGTACACTCAGCCTGCCCGGGTTACCTTCATTATATTCTTCACTTGCTTCTCTTCTCTTTTTGTTCTACCTGACTTACTGACTGGCTTTCCCAACTTAAGGTGCCCGGTCTACCAGATGGTATAGATTCGTATAATATATATCAAAGTTCTGTACTTTTGGTTGACCTTTAGTTCATAGCTTATGGCTAAGCCGCCCCAACTTAGGGGTACGCTTAGTCTTATGCCTTTGTCCCCCTCAGAAAAAATCACACACAAAACTGAGTCTATGCAACTTACAATATCCTCATCTCTGCTTTCAGCAACCTCAAAAGAAACATCAGTATTCTGAGCCTTCCCAACTTAGGGCGCCCGTCCTCCTGTTCAGAAACCCCCGAAAGAAACAGCGACCGGACCATCCAACTTAGGATAGGCCCAGTCCTCAAAAATCATATAGTCAGCCCAACAAACATAAATAAACATAGCACTGAACCCACATCAACTTAGAGGAGCTCAGCCTTGGGTTGACCCGGTCAAAACATGCATAACACTTTTCTCCCACCTTCCCCCAATTCCTTTGTCTGACTTCACTCAAAAATTATCTGAACTCTCATATATATTTGTTTATTTAGCCTTTCGCAAAACATATCCTGACATACATAACAAAATAAAAAGTAATAACCTGTCATAGTTATATTCAGATACCCAAAGGAAATAATGTAGTTAGGGGAAGGTATCACACGCGTCAGTCGAGAGTTATACCTGAATTTCCCTGCCTCCAGAACCCCGCCTGGGTTCTGGCAGAGCTCCCGCAATCGGTGGGTGGACCTCCCACAAGGTCTTGCTGCGGTCCTACGGGTTGCAATCCCCCCTGCCGCCTTCCTCTCATAACCTCAGACTAGACTCAGAGTAAGAAGGGCAAAAGTAGAGATGTTTAGACTCTCAGATACAAGAGAGGTGCGCTCAGACTCACGGGAGAGGGCCTGCAATGGTGGCCAACTGACAGCCTGGTCAACGAAGTCAACTGCCAAGGTAGCCCCTCCTGGCAAACCTCCAATTCGCAGCAAATACTTCCTAAAAAAAATCGGCCACTTTGCAGGACTTCGTCGTCCGACGCGCACCGACCACCAATCAAATTCCAAAATGTGAATCAGGAACACAACCGTCCTCTGCGCCGCAGCACCATAGCAGCGGGCGAAGCAAATTGAAACACAACAGCACACCTTTCGTACCCAGTCACCACTTATGCGCCCTCAAGCAAGATTCTTACCTCGGCCTCTACTCCCTTGAGGTCAACGCAGCTAATCTATAGCCCCTGCGATCTAAGTCCCCCCACCAATGTCCACCTCTATCCTCGCCGTCCAGCCTAGTAAGAAGAGCAACATTTCCACTCAAAGGCTTGCCTGTATCCCTGCCCTGCTGCAAAGCCGTTCCTCCTAGCAAAAGTTTGCTGCTATGTGGGTTGGGAAGATCTTCTTCCAAATAGAGCACATACGCAGCATGCCCTGCCACTGTGTGCAGCAACGAGCCTAACCAGTAAAGCCCAACAATAGTCCAAAGTAAGATAGAGGTGCAGAGCCCAACAGTGGGACACATCAGTACACAGCATGGGCACAAAGTATATAGTGGAAACGGTGCGGGCTTGCAACGCCTAGACAGCAATACACAACAGTATCTAGCCAAAGCCTAATTGCTGTTGTTCTATCGCAACGAACAAAAGTGCCAAAATTGTTGTAGTTTACTAGGCAATACACCCGCACACAACCCCACTGTTCCGGCTAGTGTGCAACTTGGTGTTGTGGTTCAGCATTTGGTTCATCTCGCACGGTCAGCCATTCGAGGTGAGTACCCCCTTAACGTCCCCCTCTTTTCCTTCCTGCTTTAGCCAGAACGTAGCCTGTCCCTATGTCCACGTTCATCCGAATCCATCCTCTGTTCCCTCCCTTCCCACTTAATACGCAGAAAGGGAATGGACTTCCCTCTAAAACACGGCCAAGTACATCAGTACTTCAGAGTAAGTTTTAAGACATGAACAGAAACGAGAAAGAAGGGAAGAAAAGAAAAAGAAAAAGAAGAAAAAAAACGAGACCGAACCCTCTCCTAGAACCCGAAAAAGTTCATCTCTGAATTTGCCCTCATAGCATGGTCAGATACAGCTCGACACTACTATTATTCCCGCTCGTCTCTGCTAGTCCCTCGCGCAGCCTA
Organism: Chara braunii; assembly: GCA_003427395.1. Classification (NCBI taxonomy): domain Eukaryota; kingdom Viridiplantae; phylum Streptophyta; class Charophyceae; order Charales; family Characeae; genus Chara; species Chara braunii. Next base: position 6,820,408 of record BFEA01000013.1, read on the forward strand.
TTCTCCCTCTCTTCCTACTCTCTCTCTCTCTCTCTCTCTCTCTCTCTCTCTCTCTCTCTCTCTCTCTCTCTCTGTAGTCTTCCTTGGCGATAACGAGAGTGCGAGGATGACTGTCACAACGCCGGTCAGCTGAAGATCATTGCGGCTCAACGAAGAAGAGAACCCCAGCGGTATGGAGGAACAGGAACACCATGATCTCCATAGTGCCCCCCGGATGAACACCGACTACTCCTAATTCCGGCAAAAAATGGAAATGTATCCTCTGCTAGAAGCGGGGTAGATACATTCTCTTTCTTTACTTTCCTGTTTTACACACAGCGCAACTTCTTTTCTTGCTAGCTCTTAACCTACTGACCCCCTGCCAAATCCAACTCCATAATCGTACTCTCCCACCTCGAAAAAACCCATTTTGCATCCTCCCTCACCTAATTTCGTTCAGCAATGAAGCGAGGAATGCATTTTTCCCTCTCCTTCCTCCTTCGATCCGCCGTTTCCTGCGCACTTTATTTCTCGATTAACTCTAAACCTACTAACTTATCACAGAAACTGACATTACCATCGAGCTCGCCCGGTCCAAGAACCCCCGATTCATATCTTTCCCCGCCCGAATCCGTCAAGGATCGGGCGTGCTAGATCATTTTAACCCCTCACCTCTTCTTGGCTCTGCCATAGCTCCGCGCGGCCCTTTCTAGCCCTACCTCCATATCTACTAACCTAACTCAAAAACTAACTTCATACCTGGAATCGCAGCTATCCAAAACCTCCGAAACGAGACTTCCCTGAGAGTTAACTCGATTCTTCCTCCACCATTCTCCGTCGTGCCTCATTCCCTCGGCGCGGCCCTTCTTCCTTCTAGCCTTTAATCCGCTAACTGTCTCGTCAAACTGACTCTACTATTGTATTCGCCTAGCCACAAAACCTCTGATTCGCCCTTTTCCCTGGCCGTTTTCATCACGGAACGGACCACTTTATGTTCTTTCCACTCTCTCTCACTCCTGTTCGTCTCCCGCCATAGCCCGCTGAGCCTTTGCATGCACCTAGTGGACCTTCCCACCCCGATTCATTGTATCACTTGCCTTTCCCTCGTTGCTCCGCTGCCAGTTCCAACCTACCGCGCCGGACAGTCAGAGACCAATCAGCGCTATACTGCGCATTCCCCCCCCACTGTACCGGCACAGCCTAATGTAAACGGCCGGTCGGCGGTCATCGAAGTCGAGCTCCGCTAAGGAGTATGTGCTCTCTTACCTGCGGAGTCGGGCAGCCCCTAAAAACGGATAGCGCCAAGGCCCACGGCCTACGCCCAGCGGCTGCGGTCCCTCTGCCTGGATCAAGCAGGCCATAGGGCCTGTGTTTTGGACCAAGAGTCAAGGGTCGAGCCCCGACTCCTGTGTATTGTACCAGTTTTTAACAGATGTCTCGAAGGACTGCCTCGCTGCTTGGTCTTGGGACGCTCTCCTTGGACTGGCCGGCCCTGGGTGATCCGGGACTGTAGTATTCTGCTCATCTGCTTCCACTGTAGTTCTTACTCAGGTCTGTATTTCAACAGTTCGTGGGTGTATCCACTGAACTAGGTTCTTGGGCCTACAACCGGTCCCAAGACTGGTACCGGACCATGTCCCAATATGGGACTAAAAAAAAAAAAAAAAAAAGTTTTAAAGAGATAAAATAATAATAATAAAAAAATAAAATAAGAAAAAGACCGGGAAAAAAGATGAGGAAGAAAGGACCGTTGGAACCTTGTCCTTGGTCCTGCCTATCGGGCCCGCTGTCGGACTCCCTAACAAAACTAAGGGGGATAGTCCATGGGACCCTCAACCCTTCAGTTTCCTCCATCAAATGTTCCTTGGCTCCCTCACTGCCAGTTGTTGGCCTTGGTCCCCAGATCTCCGTAGTGTCAATCCAACGTCATAACCTATAAGGCTAAGCCCAAGCCTAGAAGGATGTGGCCTGGACTTAGTTATAGAAACGTCCAATTCCGAGTTACGTCTGTCGGACTGCGCTGCAGGCTAAACTTTGGCACGCTGCCCCGTACTAACGCTCCTATGCGCCGACCCCTGCTGCATGAGGGGCTTAATTCTTGCTGCTGCCGTGCCTGTGACACAGCCGCGCCGTCACTCAAAACTCCAGCCTTCTTACTAGGCTACCCCGCCGAGGGGTCTCACTTCTAGCACCTAGCGTCGGAGAAACCCTGATTTCTAAAATGTCGCCCACGGCTTCTACCGTTGACCGATATCATGGCCGATAAGCCCAGCACTTTGCACCTTGCCGGTCCTAGTGCAGTAGTAAGTAAGGCAATCGAATTTGATAACTAAAACTTAAGCTTAGATCATTAGTGCCTGGCCTGGGATGCGAACGTGTACTGCGTGTGCTATTGTAGTTCCCTCACGGTCCTCTCCTAGTTTTAACCAAAAATAAAAATAATCACGTGCGCCTCAAAACTGTGCGCTCACATACGCTTTACTTCCAGTCAACCATTCAGTCAACGCGAACAAAAAGCAACCGCGACTCGTGCAGAGTACTCAAATTTCAAACCAAACCTATTTTCTGTCACTTGCAAAAACCCAGGGCGGATACCCTTGTAAGGGTATTCGCCCTGACAACGCTGTTTTTTACCCTGGCCCTGATACCCCTTGACCTCAGGCCCTTTCCTAGGCATTTCTCAGACTTGGGACGTGACCTTTGACCCCTGTTTCTGGCCTTTTGACCAAAAGTTACGACCCATGCCTGCTACAATGTGGATCTGAACTGTTATTGTCCATGATTGTCACCCCCGTTATGTATCCTGTACACATTCTTCTCTCTCCTTTTTCAGTGGTGTGTCTTTGAAGGACCGACATGTAAGGACCGCAACCTCCAGTTTCCAGGACTGTCAGGGCCTGCCAAAACACAGACTGAGAACACTGCTGATTTCTGAGTTTTGCCACTGGAATCTATGCCTTGCTGAGATTCCCACATTCTGCTGAGTTTCTAAGTCTGAGTGTGTGCGTGCTTGTTGGTCCGTGTGCCTGTCTGAGTGCTTGTCGGCCTGAGTGTGTGTATGGCCTGCAAGGGCACTTGTTTGTTTGGGAGGCCAGCGGGCCTGGTACTTACCGGTGGCCGTGACTTGAGGGTTGCAGCGGGGAAAAACACTCAAGTGGCCAAAGGGGTAGCTTAGGGCACACTCAAGTAGCGGTAGTGTTCGGTAGCACTCGAGTAGCAGTAGGCTGAGCAGAAGAAGACAAAAAGTTAGTACCTTTAGGGGTAGAGGTCCGGTAGGTAGAGTCGTACTTCGTCTAGGGCCTGTAGCAGTAGACATCAGATCTGCAATGATGTTTCCCCCCGAAAGGGAGGAGGTACCAGTTGCTTGGAGGCCGCGCGGCCTGGAAGTCACCGCCCAAGAGGCGGGTTGGCCGCTATACCTCCAGGCAGAGCAAGTTGCTCTACCTCATTCGCTGCGTACAAGTTTGGACGTCACGCTGCTGGAGCACCTGGTGGTATAGCGCTAGTGTGCACCGGGGGGTGAGGAACCCCAGGGCTTCCACCTTGGTTATGGTGGAAAGCGCCTAGTAGGAGGAGGAAGAAGGAGGGGACTAGGGAGGAGAGCGGCCAGAGGTACTTACCTTGCTATGGTGGGCGCCACCTTCATCTTTTTGGTAGGTGCAGCACCTGGAAGGCCCCAAGTGGGCTAGCGCTACATCAAGAAGGCTTCAGGGCAGAATCAGGCATGGCGCCCTGAAGAAGAGAGGACATAGTTGCTTTTGTGTTGTCTCTTGAACATTGAGGCAGGGCCCCTAGTAGTCGCCATAGCCAGGACCTGGAGGAAGACGGAGGTCATGGCTATGGTGGACCTCATATTGTGCTGGCAGTAGAAGAGGGATTAGGACATTGGTTCTGGTTCAGTGTTACATGCCCAGTTGGGCGATGTACATTCCGATACATACAAATGGTGTTGCATAACCGAGGACCTACGATCTGTAAAACCGAGGTTGTCCTGATTCACGTGCGGTGCTCCAATACCAACTGTTACATGCCTAGTTGAGCTTGCGGTAGTCGATACACAATCGTAGGTCCTTGTTCTTCTTCCGGACGAAGAGAACTGGTGCTCCATATGGGGAGCTACTAGGGCGGATCCAGCCCTTGGCCAACAAATCGTCGAGTTGTGCGCGGAGGACATCAAGCTCCTCCTCGCTCATCCGATAGATGCAACCTTTCGGCGGCACGACACCGGCCTCAAGAATGATTTCGTGAGAGATCGGCCGATCCGGCACCACACCGGTAGGTGTCTCGAAGATGTCGGCGAACTCGTCCGACAACCGCACCACCTCGCTCATCCGATA
>BFEA01000013.1:6846357-6860620 GCA_003427395.1 Chara braunii
GATATGTGTCACCCTTTGAAGGCAACACGTACCCGTGGCGGCCACTACGTTTGACCGAACGAAGTTGCCGCCATCACCAACCTGCCACCTGGCAGCGCAGCGGCCCTTTTTTTTGTGGCTGCAATATAACCAAAAACGGTTGAAATAGGGTAAACAACACGAGTGGGAAGTCATGCCGAAGAAGGTGGGTAGACCCAAATCCAAAGATGAGATATTGAGGCAACCCCTGTTTGGTAATCCGTGGGTGAGAGACGAAAGTGATCACCAACTATCCCTTAAACGTAAAGGAAGGAGATGGCTATCGTGGATCAAGCATGGAGTTTGGACAGTGAGCCATCTGTGGAATGAGGAGAAAAAGGACTGGGTGACAGAACAGGAACTGGCCTCCCAGCTCAAAGGATGCCACCGACTAGACGAGAACTTACAATCCATCATCAATTGAATTCCAGAAGGCTGGAAGGAGCTGTTGAGCGAAACCTCATCCTGGAAATTGGGTGAATGGGGAGTGAGGGTTAGGATTTAACCCCGTCCTGAGCATATCAATTCTTCCATAAACAACAAGGGTCGGATACCCTGGCTGTGTTAACCTCTTTTCCAATTACCCCTTCAACGCAAGGCTTCCCAGATATCCTGAATGAGGAGGTCCCTTTTGTTCTCAGAAAAGTAAGAGTGTTGGGATCGTGGCCAAGAACAATCTTCAGAATAGATACGGCGATTCAAGATCTGGAATTTGATCCAGCAGAGTGGGCGTGGACTTCAGATAGAAGCAGAAGTCTCAAAACGAATGTCCCCATCCAGGAATACTCAGTCAAACTGGGATACTAGCCCCCCCCAGGTGCTAGCGGTGTCTGCTCTTACCAGCACCACTAGCACTGACGGGTGGTTTAAAAAAAAAAACAAAAAAAAACTTACTCCTCAAGACAAAGGATTCTGACCCAACGATCAAGAATAAATGGCAGAAGTTATTAGGCCAGGACGCTAGTCTGATCCCACAAAACCATGGAAAAAATTCAAATCAATCCGTCTGGTCAAAATCAGAAGCCTCCAATGGCTCATCTCTTACGTGGCTCTACCGGTTAATCAGTGGCCGCATACCAGAAGAAGTAAAAACGACCCCAACAGTTCAGATTTATGTACGGTATGTTCGGAAAATGAACCAGAAGATATGCTACATTGTCTGGTACGCTCTAGAGAGGCGACAGAATACTGGACAGGGCCTCAGATCTCTGGGATTCCCTCTTCTCGACCCCCCTCCCTGAACACCCCATCCAACTTCTTTTATGGACTAACATCCCAGCCCAATTCCATAAGACAGAGAGAACATGGTTCGGAATGATCAGAAAGGTAACGCTGTGGTCCATATGGAAGGAAAGGAGCTACAGAACCATCGAGGGACTCTCAACTCCAAGGGAGAAGGTATGGGCGGGGACGAGGACCTTGATCCAGGCTGAGCTTCTCTGCAAGTGGCATAAGACGAGACACTCCATGCCAGATGACGAAGAGCAACAGAGAAGAATCAAGGCAACATTCACTAAGGTGTGGCTCGCAGGGGGCAAAGTCGCAGAGATAAATGACCTTTGCATACGGTGGAAAGACTGGCACAACTCAGAAGCAGGGTGGAGAAGGCAGAGATCCCAGCCAGCAGACAGACAAGATCCATCACTGGCCACATAATATTGAAGGGGCAATTTCCAAGTCCGCATCCTACGTAGCTTCTTTTACCTTTCTTGCTCTATATTTTTATCCGACAGGCTCATGATGTGGACCTGATAGGAAAGGTGGAAGCAAGGCAAGTGGACGGTCAAGACAAAGAAGGGAAGAGGATAAAAAGAGGTGAAGATGAAGGAGTGGAAGGGGAAAAGAAGCAGATATCATCATTGAACTGCCCGCCCCAGTAACTCAGAAGGATTTCATTCTTTTTTTCCTTTTTTTTTTTTTTTTTTTTTTTTTTCCTTTTTTTTTTGAAAACACGGCCCCGTCAATGTTAGTGGTGCTGATAAAAGCAGACACCGCTAACACTTGGGGGGGGGGGCTCCATCTATTGGTGGGGAGCGGCACCTGCTGGAAAACGGGTCCAGCGTCCCTTACATGTGCAGAATTCGAACCATATCAGAGAAACAGAGCTGTGGAACAATCCTGCCAGCATTTATTACCCTGGGGTCCAGGGGATTAACTGAGCAGGATGTTGGGGGGGGGGGGGGAGCCTCTTCACCCTGAAACTTGTGCCAGATACCTGCTGCTACACCCTGGTTCCTCCCAACCCCTACCTTTGAGATATGCCCTCCATCCCATTGCGTGTCTACCACCTGCTGGAAACCGGGTCCAGCGTCCCTCTTAAGAAAAACACGAGCTGAGTTGCGGAAGAACACAGGTGCTGGAAACCGGGTCCAGCGCCCCATCACTTTCTATTATCCTAGACCTGTTGGTTGCGTTGTCCAGCGTCCCTCTTAAGAAAACCATGAGATAAGTTGCGGAAGAACACAGGTGACCTGTGGGTTGCGTTGGACATGCCTCTTCAGTCTGCAGCAGACCGCCACACCTCTAGCACCTGGAGAGGAGTGTCACCTGCTGGAAAACAGGCCCATGGTCCTTGTCTAAATTACCTGCTGCAGCTTCACTTGGAAGACAATGGGAGGGAATACCACCGAGCGTTTTCGTTGAGAAGCATCGTTTCGTGCTCTACACTGTGTGAAATGACCCACACAGTTGCAGTCCGGGAACTCGGTAACTTTTCAGAGAACATCCTGTCACGTTAATGCGTTTGCTCAGGATCACAATTTTGTAATCAACTAATCTTGTATGGATCCCATATGCTTACTTGCTGACTTTTGACTCTTTGTGTTGTGCAAGTCCGAGTGCATGTATGTGTGTGTGACACTCAGCTCGGCGGGCCGAGAAAGTGAGATAGAGAATTGGCAGGGGGGGCGCTGAGATGGTGTGATTGAGAATTGGCCAAGGGCAGTTGTTGGAAGTCCCCTTCAATTATAAGAGTGGCACTGCTCTCATGCAGGCCTTGTAATGTATAAATGAAGTAATCAGCATCCAGTCCGCTTGGCAGTTGCCATTCGCTGGGGGGAGTTATCTGAAATAGCGTTGTAACGTAAGCCGTAACGCTGGCCGTGCATCTGGAGTGAAACAGTTTCACCCATTTTGTTCGACACTTGCAGATATCAGGACTCGATCCCTAGACCTAACCCCTGTCCCTGTGTAGAGTACCCGTTGACCCATTGTGCCTTGATCCCGCGACCTGACCAAGAGTCGTTTGTCAACAGTCTGTGTACAGTGTCTGGTTGCGTGGACTTGAACCGTGAGTCTTAGTCTCAGCAGTCCTAAGGTCTGTCACATAGGTTAGCCTTAAGTCCCACGAAGGGTCAGTTAGTCTAGGTCTAGGAGTTATAGAAGTCAGTAGGTGGCGCTTTGGTACTGTAGAGGTCAATAGTCAGTCGCTGAGTCAGCAAGGCAGGGTCAGCCTCAGTCCACTTTGTCTAGTCAGCAAGTGACAAGTGGGGTGGTTCCACGCGGTTTGGAGCCCACAGGTCCACTTTGTCTAGTCATCGAAATACACGTCGGCTCAACTGGTGAGAAATCTGTGACTGGGGGCAGCTATCTCCAGGTACGTTGTTCCCATTCCTTATCTACCCTCTCAATCTCTTCTTACCGTGAGGAAGTGAGTCCAACCTTGAGTGTCCTTTCTTTTGTGTGAGGAGTCGTGTGCGCTCCTGGTCGAAGCACGGGTCACGGTCACCATGCCAATCCATGGGAGTAGTACATGCAGGCCATGCTACTTCATCCTTTGAGGCTCTTTGCTGCGCTGATCGAAGGGGTGTGCAGACTAACCAGTCCTATGCAGACGCTCCCAGACTGTCTATAAATATTTCTGGTTGGGGTCCGAACTGTCCACTGGTTGTGATCGTCGTCCTGATTGCGACGTTAAACAATACCTGAGGACTCTTGGGGGCTGTCCTTAAATTGCCTCTTGATCAGCCAGATCAGTCAGATGTAAGGCTCGATGCACGTGAGGATAAAGAACGAGCAGCTCTGGTCATAAGCATATCTCTTGGGCACAAGGGTGGGCTGCAAATGCACACTTTAGACACTGCCGCTCGATGATGCTCACAGGCACATTGGATACAGGGGAAGGAGATTCCAATTGAGGACTCAACGGGCAAATACTATCATACCCATTGTGCATATATCTTCTCACATTAGTTTATTCTTATTCTGATTAGTTAGACTGTTGACACCTAACAGACAGCCTAGAGTAGGACTGCAATATTCTACCATAGTCAGTTCTTCTCAAAGCTTTTGTAGAGAACTAATCAGGATAGAAGTAGACTATGTGTACAGTCTGTGTAGATGCTGTTGATACCGCTTGAATGGTGGTGAAGGTGACCCGCCGGATATAATTTTTATTTTATTTATTTTTAGAACCGGTCAGACGCATGATGCGGTAGGTTCTAGAGTGGACACTAGTGCAGACAGCATCTGCCTAGCTGATGAGTGGATCAGAGGTTGGTGAAGGTTCAGCTGACGACCGAGGGCAGACTAGGCGTGACACGCTTAGAGTACCTTCAGTGTTCCAGGTCCTGCTACCGGGAGACGAGAGAAGGCTTAGGGCCGAAGCAAGGGCCGTCATCTTGAGACTGTGAGGGAAGCTGCAGCAGCCATAGAGATAAGTTAGCAGCAGCAGCGACTAGCACAGTAGCAATGGCTACATCTGCGGCACCAACTACAGCAACCTCATTCGGTGTCTCGTTGGGAATGTCGGACACCACAGGACAGTCCGTTTCCAGTACAACAAGGTCCGGGGTCAGTCAGATGGCGGGCTTGCAGTCCAGCTCGCCGCCTCCATGCACCAGGGAGCAGATGAAGCTCCAACAAATAGAAAGGATCCACTTAAACCACTAGTACCTCCGAGCCTGTTTTTGTCGACCCTGAATTTCACTGCGCTTCGAGTTCGTCGAGCCTGGGTACCACTCCGTTTTCTTTCTGGTACTCTCACGGAAAGAACAACAAAAAAAAAAGTTGCGGCCGTGAACTCCGAAAAAAAGAATTAAAAAAAAAAACGAAACAAAGCTTTGGCCGTGATTGCAGTTGTATACATTCTTGGAAGTGGTAGTGTGAGTGTGTCCTTAGTGAGGGTTTCTCAGCGCCATGGTGAGGTTGTCAAATTTGAAAAAGAGAATAGAAGGGGAAAGAATCTGGTCGTGAAAATGGCTGGATACATTCCCCTTAGTACCAGTGTGATGAGTGTTACAATCCTCTTACAAAACACAGCTTGAGCAGATCACAGACGGCTTGAGCAATTCACGGATTCCCCCCTGCCTCATTGGAAGGGGACTTATAAGAAACACATGAGCAAGGAAAAAAAGAAAACAGTAACATCCAGAATGTGACCGCCTTACCGGTGCGGTGCATTCTGTGGAAGAAGACTCTGAGCACGGCCTCCAAGACTACCCTGCCCGACATCATTGCAGTAGAGATAGTATTTTCTTTTTTTCCTTTTTCTTTCACTCGCGGGCAATATAAAAATCTGATTTATGGGACAGTGTCGACCCTGTGTCCCACCCCCGATAACTTCGGGAACTGGCAAAACATCGTAATTTCCCAACACTGGCGGAGGTACTAGCGGTTTAAGTCTTGAGGAGAAACTGAAGAAAACTACCGACAGGGAGAATGAGATGAGAAATAGACGTATCAGACTAGAGAGTAGAGAGGCAAACAAAGTTGCACTAGAGAGGTTAGATGACTTAGCCCTTAACGACACCGCAAGGATTCTTAAGGCAACCATCATGTCCATGCACGTGTACATGGGCAGCAAACTGGACGCTATCCAGATCCTGAATGTCATCCACACGCTAGGAATCAGGTCAGAAGTTTTGTCATCGCTGCCATTCTCAACGATGTTAGACCCGTATCCACCTCTGTCTGGTACCACACCAAGTGGTACTTCAGCAGCAGCCCTATCTCAAATTGTTGCTTCTTCATCTTCTGGTCCAACGGCGGGTGCTACACCCCAGCCGCCACATGTCTCACCAGTGGGACAACAACAACCATGGTACCCCAAGACCCCATTGAAACCACCTGCCACCTTCTCAGGAGATAAAAAGGAGGAGACTCTCGACACTTGGTTGATAACGGTTTCAGTATGGGTAAGGGCGAAGAGGACGCTGGTAGAGGAGGAAGTGATAACTGTTGCATCCTATCTAGAGGGTTCAGCGGCTCGCTGGCTAAATGGGTTGGTAGCCTCAAAAGGGTTCGGCAGGAACATGGGTGATTGGGCCAAGATCCATACCCTTGAGAGCTTTATGGATTTGGTGGAGGCGCGTTGGCACAACCCTCAGCAGGCACAGATTGCCACTGATGGGTTACTAAAGCTTGATACTAGGAAGTACAAGTATGTGCGAGAGCTTACCACAACCGTAGAGCGTTTGATTGTCGTTCCAGGAATGGAGTACAATCCGCAGGTTTAATTGACCATGTTCTTGAGGTGTCTTCCCACAGACATCAAGAACTTATTATCCAGCGAGGCTCGGTTAGATTATCACACCTTTCAAACCTTCAGCAAGAAGGCCCTAGATTTAGAGGCCATGCTAGGTGGTGCTCAAACCCCCCCTACAGACAGGAGAAAGAAGAAAGGTCCACAAGGTTGAAAGAAAAATGGTAGTCCATAGATGATGGTTGATTCCGAAGGGAATCAAACTGAGATCGATGATGTTTCTGACCTTGTTGATGGTTTAGAGTTAGACGGCGAGGATAGTGTTGAGGGTAGCAACCTCGCCGCGATAGTCAAGGCTAAGGCAGGTGGGCGCGACAAGGGCGGTCAACAGAGAAGTCAAGGGCAAACTGGCGGGACCGTTACCAGTGAGGGGCTTGCATAAACTGTGGCGATCATTACCATCAACAGTTCAAATGCAAAAATGTGAAGGTCACACAGAAGATCCCTCCTAAGGGTGGGTATCCGTCTTCTCAGTCTGGGGCCTTAACGAGCTCCATCTCGGGAAACACCTGGGGCCAGTACAAGTTGTAGTTGCTTCTACTCTTGTTGAAGCGGGTGATGTACCCTCCCTGTTTCAAGAGTTGGCCGAAGCTATTGACTCCTTAGTCACCCCGTAGACGCATCTGGACCCAACTATACTCTGTACGTTGGATGTGTCTGAAGCCTTAGAGGACCTTCAAAGTGAGTGGTCGGCAAGGGACCCTCATGAGTCCTAGGTGGCACTAAGTCGAGGTCCTAGAGGGGAGCATCTCGTTGTGGAAGTTGGTGTAAGTGGCCGCAAGAGCGGCGCCTTCATAGACATCGGCTCCATGCGAAACTTCATGAGTCGTGACTGCGAGAGAGACTGCGCCTAAAGGACCGGGTGCAGCGCCTTAGTAGATCAGTAGCATCTACTTTAGCCAACAAAGAGCGCATGATGGTAGAGGACTACGTTAAGGACATGGTCTGCACTTTCTCCTATCCAGGAGGAGAACTTAATCATATAATTTCGTTCCTGGTGAGCGACAATTTGCCTTTTGATATGTTGTTACGCATGTACTACCTTAAGGTTGCCAAGCCCCAGTTTGACTGGGACAAGAAGGTGCTAAAGCAGGAGTTGCCTAATGGGAGAACCGTTAGACTGGCTAAGTACAAAGTCAGTAGGTTAATTGACTCCTATGGGTGCCTATGCGCATATGTGTTCTATAATTATTATAAACAGAACCAAGAGGAAGGTATGTACCTAAAAGGGAGGTCGTTAAAACACCGCCAGAGATACAGAACATCGTCGCTCAGTACCCTGATCTGTTTGAGGAGCCTACAAGAGTCGTAGACAGGGAGGTTGTCCATGCCATAAAGATCATCCCAGGTAGCAAGACACCTAAAGGGAGAATCTATAGGATGACTCCGGTCGAGTTGGACGAGCTTCGGCGACAACTGAAAGAGCTCATAGAGAAGGGTTGGATATGCCCTAGCACCTTCCCCTTTGACTCACCAGTATTATTTGTCCCAAAGAAAGGGGGATCACTAAGGATGTGCATTGATTATAGAGGCCTCAATGCCATCACTGTTAAGAACGCAAAGCCTCTATCGATGACCTATTGGATAAGGTGCAGGGATGTAAGTACTATACTAAGATAAACTTAAAATCCGGCTACCATCAGATTGCTATAAGACCAAAGGACCAACACAAAACCGCATTCCACACCAGGTACGGTTCGTACGAGTTTGTGGTGATGACCTTTGACCTTTGCAATGCGCCGGGTACATTCCAACACGCCATGAATAGGTTGTTCCATGACTACTTAGATAAGTTCATCATCGTGTACCTCGATGATATACTTATCTTTAGTAAGACTGTCGAGGAACATGCCCAGCATGTAGACAAGGCACTTTCACTCGTTCGGCAACACAAGTATGAGATAAACTTAGAAAAATGCGAGTTCGGTCGCACTCGAATCGTGTACTTCGGTCATGAAGTCTCCGCGGATGGGATTAGGCCCGAAGATGCGAAGGTAGCTAGCATACGTGACTGGCCACGACCCCAGTCTATGATTGAGGTCGGATCATTCTTGGGAATATGTGGTTACTACCAATAAGAACTATAGCACGATCGCATCTCCCTTGACTGATCTAACTCAACTTGATACGCCATGGGAATGAACCGACGAGTGTGAGGCAACTTTCAAGCGTTTGAAGCATGCACTCACGCACCATGAGGTTCTCATGGTACCCGACCCGCAAAGGCCGTTTGTTGTAATGACTCACACAAGCCAATACGACATTGACGCAGTGCTGGCTCAACAGGAAGGGAAAAAATTCAGACTGGTCAAGTGTATGAGCAAAAAGATGCCATCAAAGAAGTTGACAAAGTCCACCTATGAGAGGGAACTCTATGCCCTCTACAAGGCACTTGTCCACTGGAGGCACTATCTGTTAGGAAGGTTTTTCTATTTGAGAACTGACCATCAGACCCTCAAGTGGATCAAGACACAATCGGTCCTCTCTGATGCACTCAAACGCTGGATTGAAGTCATAGATCAGTACGATTTCAAACTAGACTATGTGAAAGGAGAGTACAGGTTGCGGACGCATTGTCTCGTAGGGCAGATTATCTAGGTGCGCTGATTTTTTAGTTTGACCTTTCAGAGAACATTACTTGATCATTGGAGGAAGCCTACAAGGAAGACCCTGTCACGATGGACATCATCCGCAAACTTGAGGCCCAAGACAAGGCCACATCTGATGAGTTTGTGGTGGTGGATGGGTTGCTCTTTCTTAAGAATGCGGGCTTTAAAAGATTATTTGTTCCATCTAAGGAGATTTTATTTTTAGGCGAGTGTCACGACGCAACAGGACATTTCGGCTATAAAAAGGCTAGTGCTAATTTAGTACAGCGATTCTGGTGGCCTAACATGCTAGACAATGCAAAGAAGTACATACAGACCTGTCAGGTCTGTCAGCGGGACAAGCCGCGTACTCAAGCTCCGCTTGGGTTACTAAAGCCTGTACCCATTCCTTCTGGTCCGGGACAGAGTATCTCCATGGACTTCATGGATACCCTCGTGACCAGCAAGAGTGGCAAGAGACATATCTTGGTCATAGTTGATAGGTTCACTAAGTTTGCTAGACTAATTGCAATGTCAGAGACCGCCAGGACTGAACACGTCGTCAAGTTATTCATGGATAACTGGGTGTGTGACTTTGGACTTAGTGATAAATATGTGCGTTTCACAAGGGAGAGGTGGAAGAAGGCCGCTGAATAGAAACGACTTTTGGGAATCATCCTGATGCCAATGGGCAGGCTGAACAAATGAACCAGGTGGTGTAGCATCTGCTAAGGCATTATATTAAGCCCAACCAGGATGACTAGGATGAGAAATTGCCTCTCATCGCCAGTCTGTACAACGACAGCACCACCGGGTCACCCCGAATCAGCTGCATCCGGGGTGGAAGCCTAGATCTGCACTAGACTTCCTCCTTCCTGAAAAACGACCTGCTGCAACTCTTGGAACCATTGAGTTTGGTGTCCAGTACGAGAAGCTGCTGCAGCAAGCTGTCGAGAACATCAAGAAGTCTCAGGAAGCAATGATTGCTTCTGAGAACAAACATCGCCGACAGTCCACATTTCATGTAGGGGAGCATGTCTGGGTTAAGGCTAGTGAACTGGGACAGTAGTTCGGCATCTCTAGGAAACTAATGCCTCAGTACTTTGGTCCCTGGGAAGTCCTCGATGTTGTGTGTAATGAGATGGATGGTCCCTCGTACGTTATCCGTATCCCTGGTCACTTACGCACTCACCCCATGTTTCATGCCTCAAAGCTTGCTCCTTTTGCTGAGACAGAACAGTTCCCATCAAGGAGATCTATGCTGGCCCCAACCATGGATGGTCACGTGGACGTCGACGATATCCTGGAGCACAGAGACATGCCTGTTCCCAAGCCAGCTGGCCGGGGTAGACCCTGTAAGCCTGAGCGAGACTACAGGGTTTGGTTCAGGCATCATACTGTTCCTAAAGAAGATCGATGGTTCACAAGGGAGGAACTTGTCAAGACAGCTCCTAAAATCGTGACTGAATATTAGCGGAAACTGAAGGGGAAGGCACCAGCTTGAAGCATCTCAGCGGACTTTCGAAGCTAAGGGGGATGGAATGCGAGGAATGAGCCCTCGCGGGGCCTTATCACACATGCAAATGTTCAAGGTAGAGGCCCTGAGAAAGCCCAGTGCCCGCCCTAAGTGAAGCGGGCCTAAATATTCACTCAAGGCCAAAATTCGCCATTTTTATATGTGGGTATGCAGGTTGTGGTAGCAAGCTAGTTGGTTGAATGGATGCGTGAGCCTCACTAAGCTGCGTCGTACAGTTGGCCCACGCCTGGGGGGTTGCACCTGGGCACATACACACAATGCAGGGCATAATACAATACCGTTTGGCTTTGGGCCTGTGGAAAAGAAGCACTGTTGACGTACGTGCCCCGGGTCCTGTGTAGGTGCAGCAAACCACCCGGGTCTGAAATAATGCAAGTGCCCAACTGTAAAGGGGCCCAAGCCACCAACTGCCAAGCTGGGCCTGGGCGCAGGTACTGGGGCCTGACTGGAAGCTACTGGAAACTTCCCAGCCAGGCTACACGCAGCATCCAGGAGGCTGCCACTTCCATATAGGAAGTGAGGCAGCCCAGGCCAGGCATTCTGGCCCGCGCAGGCAATGCCGTCACGCTGCTGCGCTGCTGCATTGGATGCTGTGTTGCGCCTAGTGTTCTTGCGGGGGGTGTTGAGGTGAGGTGGGGCGCTGCAGGGCAGCGGAGCACGGGCAGCCATAGCCGGGCTGCTGGGCACTAGGGGGTAAGAGGGTGATTGGTGGTCTTGAGGAAGGAGGCGAGTGTGTGGGTGATCAAGGTCTGATGAGGGTGACGAGATAAGTACCTGGTGGATTAAGAGAGGTTGGCTATGGTGTTGACATCATGTACATTGGTCTTCGAGAGTCGAAGTGAGCCTGTTGCGTGAATACAGCTGTAGGTAGGATAGTCGAGTAGAGTAGGCTGGGCGCTCGGCGCCAGACAGAGATGAGTGACATTGGATACTGTGTTGGTGTGGCCTGAGGGCTTGAACATTGGCTCATTACTCCATTGTATTGCTCTATTTGGATGGATTCTCGGTGTGTTTGTGCTCTCTGCTTGTACACGACTACCTTGACACCTGTGTGATGTCGCAACTCGGTTTCCTGTATATCGTTCACACCCATATTCCTTACACGCAAAAAAAAATTAAATTAAAATTGAGAAACGATAAGCATTGGAGAAGAAGAACAACAAGAAGATAAAGAAGAAGAAGAAGAAGAGGAAAAAGAAAAAAAAAAAAAAAAAAAAAAGGGAAAACGTATCAAGAACAAGAAGAAGTTCATAAGAATAAGGAGCAGAAGAAGAAGAAAGACGGTGAGAGAGAGAGAGAGAGAGAGAGAGAGAGAGAGAGAGAGAGAGAGAGAGAGAGATGTCATACACATGTCTGCCTTACAAGGCGACACGTGCCCATGGTGGCCATTTTTTATGACCGAAGGACGTGCCCGCCATCGCGACCCGGGCGACGTGGGAGCGCCGCTGCCACGTGGGCGAAGGATGTGCCCACCATAAGAAGAATAAGTAGGAGGAGATGAAGAGGAGGAAGAGAGCGAAGAAGGGGAAAAAAAAAAAAAAAAGCCGGGAGGGCCGGTGCCACGTGGCATGGCGACGATCGCCCTGATTGTCGAGGGCCATCGCGAGACTGCCAAGTGGCATCGCCTGGCCCAACCCCCCCCACCCCACCCACACCCCACCCCAATAGAAGTTTCCGATCAAACGAAATAAAAGAAAATCACAAAAACTAGGGGAACAACACGCAAAAAAAAATAAAAAATGACAAACGATAAGCATTGGAGAAGAAGAACAAGAAGAAGATAAAGAAGAAGAAGAAGAAGAGGAAAAAAAAGAAGGAACAAAAAAAAAAGGAAAACAAATGAAGAGCAAGAAGAAGTTCAGAAGAAGAAGGAGAAGAAGAAGGGGAGAGAGAGAGAGAGAGAGAGAGAGAGAGAGAGAGAGAGAGAGAGAGAGAGAGAGAGAGATGCCATATACATGTGTCTGCCTTACAAGGCAACACGTGCCCATGGCGGCCATTTTTTATGACCGAAGGACATGGGAGCGCCGCTGCCACGTCGCCAAGGATGTGCCCGCCATAACAAGAATAAGCAGGAGGAGAAGAAGAAGAGGAAGAAAGCGAAGAAGAAAGGCGGAAGGGCCGCTGCGACATGGCATGGCGACGATCGCCCTGATTGTTGAGGGCCATCGCAAGACTGCCATGTGGCGTCGCCGGTGCCGCATGCCAAGGAGACGGCATAACTGCAGCACCCCATCCGACATTATGATTGAAGACATGCAAAGTATACCATAAAATAAGGAAAAAAAAAAAGAAACAAAAGAAAAAGAACGAAAGCGGATAAGAACAAGACAAGCACATGACGAACCAGAAGAAGCGGAGAAAAAAGAAAATCATGAGTACAACAAACTTGAACAAAGTTTTAAAATTTTGTAATCATAAAATACACGAAAAATGAAGGTGAAAAGTTTTTTCACCTTCGTCATCGTTGATAACTTCGCATCCGTCATTTACAGTTGTCGTCGCCAAAAAAAAAAAAAAAAAGAGGGAATTTTTTTTAAACAAATCGACAAACAAGGTGGTTCCTCTTCCGTATGTATCTTAATATATTTTTACATACGCCCCCCGAAATCCAAATACATGTAAAACAAACCACACCCGCCTCCCTCCTTCCCCCCTCACTACAGCTCCCCATCGCCTTCATCGCCATCACCGCCTTGGCCTCCTTCGACATCGGTCGTAGACTTGTAGGTGTTGAAAAGAGGTGGCCGTTAGGCGGCTCGGGAACCAACCAGGGGTCCGAATCGTTGTAAGTGGCTGCTATGGCCGCCCAACCTCGCGGCCCCTGCGTCGGGTTGAATCCCCAACCACCGTTCCCCAGGTGCTCGCCGTTTGGATGTGGTCCTCAACCTCCAACATCGACCACAGCATTGGCGACTGCCATGACAGTGGCTGCTGATTCGGGGGTCGAAGACGGAGGCAGGACGCTGCCTGCTGGCCCTGGGGGAGTGTCGGTTTCCGTTGTCTGCGTCGGCCCAGTGGTAGTCGACGTCGAAGCGGTTGCACTGCTCCCGTGCTCCGACATTCTCTCTCTCTCTCTCTCTCTCTCTCCTCCGCGTTCAAGAGTAATGAAAGTCGGAGTCTCCAGCTCTGTCCACACCGCCATTGACACGAAAAAAAAAGGGCGCAACTCCATATAAAGCAAACGAAGGGCAGGGGCAGCGATGGATGTCGACGGAAGAAGAGCGAGAGGGGCAGGGCAGTGCTGTGGGGTTCGGGTGGGTTGTGTTTGTTGGCGGGCAGACAGACGGGCGCAGCGGAGGTATTCAGCTTCACAGTAGAGGGGTGCGTGGGGCACTGACCTGTTGTCGTCGTCGTTGATGTTAGAGCGCGGAAAACTGAACCACCACCATCACTTTCGTTTCTCCCATGACATCGACAACGGCGACAACGACGTTTTATGGTCGCTGGACATGTCACATCCTAAGAAAAAAAGGCGTCTGTTTGCATGTGTGTGTCTATAGAGAGAGACCTTTCAGTGTGTCTGTGTTTGTGTGTGTGTGTTGCGGCGGCGTTTCGGTGTGCAGTACTGTGTGCGTATCTGTGACCAAGAGAGAGAGAGAGAGAGAGAGAGAGAGAGAGAGAGAGAGAGAGAGAGAGAGA